>CATKWD010000087.1:0-83371 GCA_949825005.1 Gasteruption jaculator
AGCAATCTCGACCAATCGATAGATGGGAGATTGCAAAAATGCCAAATAAAAATTGAGGAAAATGTAAAAAAGTCGATGTCTGAATTACAGACACATCAAGAGACAAGGATATCTCCACATGAAAGGGAATTTCAAGCTGCAAATTTTACAGGTGCGATTCCCAGAGAATCCACAAGGATAAATTTGATGCAGAGACCCACAGGAAATGAGCAGAAGCAGTGAGGGAATCCAAAATTGAATCTACCAACCTTTAAAAATGCACCAGGAGAAAGACCAATGAGGTACCTGAAAGACTTAAAAAAATATCATGTGGCTTTAGGAAGACACCATGACATACGAGTCCTGATATCTCAAGGCCTCTCTGGATCGGTGAAAGACTGGTGGTCCCTCATAGAAAACGAGGTTAACTCTCTGGAAGATTTCGGAGAATTATTCCGCCAAAGATACTGGAATGAAGAAAAGCAGCATAAAGCCAAAGAGGACATAGAATTTGGATACTATGATATCTCTAAAAAATGCAAGAGAGTAGAATATTCTCTGAAACTTATTGCCATAGCCAAAGAATTGACACCACCACTCTCAGATAGAGAAATTGTGATAAAACTGGCAAGACATTTTTCAGAAGAAATACGCACAGCCGTATTAGCCAGAGGGCTTACCAAAATAAACGACTTTTTGGATTTACTAGAAAGGTTTGATGAGGCAGGAACCCTCAACAATAAAAAAGAAAAACCCCGAGAATCCAAACCGACGTGGAACCAACATGCCGACGGCAAAATAAAGCCAAATTGGAACAAAGGCAATGGTAAACCATTTGAAATTAAAAGTTTGGAGAAACAGGAGTCAAGAGAAGTTCCAAAACCCTCCACCTCATTCAACAATAATAAAAATGAAAATCCTAAGGAAAAAAGGAAGATTTATGAATCTAAAAATAAGCTACAGAGGACAATTCGTGCAATTGCTCAAGAATCCGACACTGATACCGATTTCAATGAACCAGAGGATCAGGAAAACTACGGAGCGTCGTGTCAGGAACCTTCCCTATAAGAAATTACACGACGCGGACAGTTGGGAAGGATACACGCAATGATCTCCTCGTAGAAACGGAAGTTCCAAGAAAAAAGATGGAAAAATGTCCAACAATAATAGTAAGAATCGAAGGAATTAAGACAAAAGCTCTTATAGACACAGGCAGTGAAGTTTCGGCAATCTCCGAAACACTTTTTGAACAAAACAAAGGAGTTTTCGGAAAAGTCCCGATCCTCCCAATCTGTCAAACAACGGTTAAGGGAGCATTATCGGAGAAATCTACGAGGATCAAGAGACAGATTTTCGCCGAGATTAAAATAAAAGACTATACTTCCAAATTAATCCTGCTAGTTATACCAAAATTAACAATAGACTGCATTTTGGGCATAGATTTTCTGAAGACAGAAAAAACAACAATCGATCTAGAAAATTTCCGGTTGTCATTGAAGACACAAAATCACTCTAGCCCAGCTATCGAACTTACGATGAAAGCAGAAGACTGTAAGAACATTCAAATGATCAAGAAAGAAGAAGAAGTCTTCCTTCCAACAAATAAAGAAATTTGGGACACAATCGAAGCCTGCAACGATTTAAACAACGGCGATAAATTGAAGTTCCAAGATCTGTTAAAAAAAAATATCCAAGTATTCGACAAAAGACCAGGAAGATTAAAAACATATGAGCACCGTCTACAAGTAATTCCTCACGAACCTTTTAAAGCCAGGTCATACCCAATACCGATGACATATCGAGAAAAAGTAAACGAGGAAATCGAAAGAATGAAAAAGCTCAAAATAATCCGACCTTCCACGAGTCCATACGTCAACCCCATGGTAACTGTAATAAAGAAAGACGGAAGCGTCAGACTATGCTTGGATGCAAGACAGCTAAATAAAATACTAGTCTCGGATAACGAATGTATGCAGCCTCCGGAAATACTTTTCCAACAATGTAAAGGAGTAAAAATAATGTCTACCTTGGATCTAACCACGAGTTTCTGGCAAGTACCCTTGCATCCAGAGTCGAGGAAATATACGGCTTTTACCCATTGTGGGAAATGTTACGAATTTAATGTAACGCCGTTTGGATTAAAGACAAGTACTGCAAGTCTGGTCAGAGGTCTAGAACCAGTACTAAGAAACATGGGAGATCACATAATCAATTTTGTCGATGACTTACTCTGCATCTCAGGATCGGTGGAAGAACATCTTCAACACTTGGAGGATCTCTTTAAACAACTGCAAAAATACGGACTAACTATTAGCTTCAAGAAATGCACATTTTTCAGGAAAGAAGTACGATTCCTAGGCCATATTCTTACACCTGAGGGAATATGCCCAGATCCTGAAAAGATAGAAGCCATCCATCAGTTTCCGACTCCGAAGAACGTGAAACAATTAAGAGGATTTTTGGGATTGATAAATTTCTATACGAAATTTACAAACAAGCACGCCCAAACGATAACGACGCTCTTAGATCTAGTAAGAAAAGGAACCCGATGGAAATGGGAAGAAAAACATGCAGAAGCCTTTGATGCAGCAAAGCAAAACTTCTGCAATGAAGTAATCCTGCAGTATCCTGATCATAAGAAAAGATACTACCTGCAGACGGACGCAAGCGATTATGCGCTCGGCGCAGTATTATTCCAGAGAAACGATAAGAATGAGGATGAAGTAATCTGCTTTGCCAGCCGTACACTCAAAGGACCAGAGTTAGGCTACTTTACGACCGAAAAAGAACTACTGACTATAGTTTGGGCGTTGCAGAAATTCCGGACATACTTACTAGGAGCAAAAATCAGCATTATAACTGATCATAATGCATTAATATTCCTAAAACGATGCAAGCTAGTAAACTCTAGGCTCACTAGATGGATCCTCGCTATCCAGGACTACGACCTATCCATCGAGCATTGTCCAGGAAGACTGAATAGAGTTGCTGACATCCTGAGCCGACCTGAAATGGACAAAAATCATACAAAGCAACAGGAAATAAGCTTAGGAGGGCCAGTTCTCATACAAAAGCTGGCAAGAAGAACATCAAGAAACATTAAGGAATTGCTCACTCACCTAGGAGAAAAACAGGACGAAGATGAGGAACTAAAAAATATCAAGCGGCATCTTCAGAATGATCCGACGTCTTACCACAAGCATCTATTGCTCAACGATATTCTCTTTGAAAAAATAGGCACCGATTGGAAAATTGTAATTCCTGAAAGACACGTTAAAGCATTAATCAAAGAATGCCATGAGTTATATGGACACATCGGCGCAAAAAAATGCTATCTAATCTTAAAGGAAGATTTCCACATACCAAAATTCCACAGAATTATCAGGAAAACATTAGCAACTTGTGATACCTGCCCAAGGAAGAGCTAAAGAGGAGAGACCAAGAAAAGAGAAGGAAAGTGGCCGAAGAGGCAAGAAAGAAGGAACGACTAGAAGACCTCAGGAAAATGACATCTGAAGACTTTGAAAAATGGCTGGTAACTGAATAAGAGACAATAAGTGCATTAAAGGATAAATTTACCTTTTGTTTTTTTTTGTATAACAAAAATACATTTAGCTGTTCATACATTAAAAACGGTGTTAGCGGTAATTTTTTTTAAGCAAAAGAAAGTATACTTTTGCTAGTCAAAAGTTTACTTTCTTTGGGGGGGCGATGTAACGTTCCACCAACGATCACGTTGATAGAACGTTGCATAATTGGTAACATGCATCCTTCCCATTAATCCACCCTACCAATCCCAAAAACCATAAAAACCATTAAAATAACTTAACTTCTAATTTTGCCTCTCAAAATTAGAAGTTAACAATACTTACAAAGTGGTAGAGTATTAAATTCTTATCATAATTAAACTCACTCGCTAATGCTTAAGCTGACTCACCACTTATTATTTTCTTCAAATTTCATTTTCCTATTTTAAAATATTTCATATTTTAAAAACCATTTCTTCTCAAAATCTTATTAAATGTTAACTTATTAAAAGTAAATTCTTTATTTACTGGCTATCAGCAGCCATCTTAAGAACCATAGAATCACTAAGATCTATTTCCAGTATAGATCAGAAACTTTATTCCCAATGATGGATATCTGCTGGACAAGTTTTAGCTATTACCATATAGCGCGTCCTGGCGTATCTGAGGGAAACTAAAACATATCCAACTATTGACCAATGGATCTACACGTCACGCGTGACGTCAGTCTCCCGATAGATCCTGGTCTGCCCCACATAGCTACCAAGCCAGCCTATAGCAGGTGCGGGAGCCGTGCCTAACGGAAGGGATATTCGAAAATGCTCCATTGAGACGCAGAAGCGCGAGCCTCGAATATGCCCTCTCCGTTAGGAAAAGTGCCCCTCTCGAGGAAAAGCCCTCGACGAGGTAGGAGAAAATTCGGCTCCCGCAGGCTCTAAGGAAGACTATAAAGGCACGACCGGGAGCTCTAGGAGATTCAGATGCTTCGACTGTCTCTTACAAGCAGCAGCTTAAGAGAACAGCAAACAAGCGAATTCTCAATTAATTAAAAGTAGTCCTATGATCAAAGCGATCAGGACGAATTTACTTTTAAATCCTAAGTTCCTCTTCGAGACTTGGAAGAAAAAGCCACTAACATAGCGTTAGCCCTTTTTCAAAGTCTCGAAGATCTTCCTATCTTAAATTCGAAAAAGGCTACTAACATAGCGTTAGCCCCTTTTTCGAGTTACAACACCTTAGAAGCTACCAGCATAGCGTCTGGCCCTTCGTATAAGGTAAAAATCTCCTTTCCCTATAAAGGGGATACAGTAGAGAGCCACTGGCATCGCGTCCAGCCCTTTCTACTGTGTTCAAATTCTGGAAGCCACTGGCATCGCGTCCAGCCCTTCCAGAAAGGAAATCCATTTTCCAAATCCCGCATTTGGAAAGGGCCACTGGCATTGCGCCCAGCCCCTTTTCCAAATTGCAAGTACCTTCGGAAGCCACCAGCATAGCGTCTGGCCCTTCCCAAGAAGGAATACTTTCCATCATCCTTGTGACGAATGTAATACGGAGCCACTGGCATCGCGACCAGCCCTCACGATTGCATTCGAATTCCCAGAAGCTACTAGCATCGCGTCTAGCCCTTCTGGGAAGCGAGGTGATTCCTTTTTGCAGCTGACCAAGAGAAGCCACTGACATCGCGCTCAGCCCTTCTCGAAGTCAGTTTTTCCGTATCAAAGCCACTAGCATTGCGTCTAGCCCTTAGATACCGAATCGGCACAAAGAGAAACCTCCAATCCTGGGGAAAATTTATTATATTATTAGTTTAGAAAATTCAATTTTTTTTTAGAAAAATTAATATTTTTACATTAAGTAAATTATAAAATGTATTCCGGAGATTCAATAAACGAATATTAGTAGTTTAAAGAATTCTCTGGTCTAAATTTATTTGTATTTTCTTTTCTACGACTTTCAAACCCGTCCAGCACACGAATCCCTTTAAGATCCGACTGCACTCCTCTCGCAAGAATCATAGGTAGCAGCCGAATCGTCTCAATATATAACCATAGATTCGCATTAGAGATCGTAGAGTCGATAAGAGTAGATCCGAAACGGGTCGAGGTGAATCGCGAAAATAAGCCAACTTTAACAAAATATACCAAAACTAAATCTTTACCAAAACTAATCGTCACGCCGCGTATGCTCAGTTAGGCAGGTTGTGGAGAGAGGGCAGGGTTCTTTTAAATAATCGTAGCTCAACAAATCGAAATAACAAAAATAAGTCTCTATAATTTGGAATACTGTAGATGAAATTTTACAGAATTTGAAATTTTAGCAATTTGGTCCCAAGATAGCAAGATACAAGATTCAACCGAATTTTTAGATAGCATACAAAATTCTAAGATAACAATTTTAGACAATGGATTACTGTAGCAAGACCAACAAAACTTCAAGAGACTTTTCTCGACAAAACTTTAACTTAACGCGATTTTGAACTTTACGTTTGAACAGAATTTGAAATCAACTGTCATGCTCATATCTGACAATGAGTTTCTTATTTCAACTCTAAGAAAGCTTTAACATAACTGAACGCATCTTAACGGTAGCAAAACGGTAACGGGATCACAGTTCTGTGGAAACTAATCTAAACTTCAAAAACATAACTAAATCATAACAAAAGATAACAAAACTAAAGAACTTAACGACTCACCAAAATCGTAACTAACTAACCAAACTGAGAGAGAGAAAGAGAGAGTTGGTAGAGAGCAGCAACGGTAGCTCCAGATCTTCCTCGACTCCAGGGAAGGAGCTCTGTCTCCTCGGACGGCTCCGGGACGAGAGCCAGAGAGCTCTGACTCCTCGGACGGTTCCAGGACGAGAGAGGGAACTCAAAATAGGTATCGGCATCGGCATCCAAAATCCCTCCTGTGGTCGATTTCAGGGATGTATCGGGTGTCCTGCTACCTCGAGGTTCTCGAATCCAAATCCTCTCGGACGGTTCCGGGACGAGAGCGAGAGAGCTCTGTCTCCTCGGACGGTTCCAGGACGAGAGAGGGAACTCAAAATAGGTATCGGCATCGGCATCCAAAATCCCTCCTGTGGTCGATTTCAGGGATGTATCGGATGTCCTGCTACCTCGAGGTTCTCGAATCCAAATCCTCGCTTCCGTAATTTCTTGGGTGGGTTTCTGAAGTCCAGCTCCGGGCTGGTAAGTCGTGGAACCCTGTGCTTCAGACGAGGGCTGACGGCATCTTGAGATTCTACAGCTGGTCCGGTTTTTTGAAATGATAACGCCTCGTTTCTTCACTTAGTGAATCTTGAATTTGTAATTTTCTTCGAGGTAGCTTCCCAATGGCCAATTGGTAGCGTCTTATGAATCCAGTCTGCTAGAGTGTCACCCAATCCTTACTTCAGCGCAACAAAATCTCAATCATAACTAAATCTCAATCGTAACAAAATCGTAATCGTAACCAACCATGCCATGGATGTTCTTTATCCTGGCTGGCATTTCAGGTAAGCTGACCAATCAGCAACAAAATCCGTAACAAAACGATAGCAAAACAGATCCTCGTAGACAGCAGGTCCTCATAACGGCAGCAAAATCCACAACTTCAACGATGACTGAGTCCTTGGTCCTCCAACGATGATCCAAAATCTCCAAATCCGTACGATGGTTCTTCTGTCTCTCTCAACTAAACATCATAACTAAACTAACAATCTGGTGATCTATATCGAGAAAGCAATATCCACAGAAACCGTAGCGAAAAGGTAGCCATTTTCGTAAGCGATGATCATACAAAAATATCAAAAATCAAAACCATAGACAGCAAAACTCGTTCGTAAACCGAACGATAACAAAATTAAGGTAATGGTGACGAATTCGTATTTACGAATCGTCACAATATATATATAACCTTTAAAGAAAACACAATACCCAAATTATAGAGAGAGCACGATTCTTTTGTTTTATTAAAGAAAGCACTAACTGCACTTGCACCTTGCACTTTGCATATTCTAGATTGCATACGCACTCTTTTACCTTCTTTACTCGATGATGCAACGTCAGGCAAGATGGCTGTCCTTGTTACAGCAGCGCCTGTGCTGTCTGAGAGAACTAAATTCAAAATTCAAATTAAGATTAAAAGTCGGTATAACGATAAGGAAAAAAATAGTTACGACGATAACAGAAAAATTCGTTATGAAATCGGTTAAGCGGAAAAATCGTTAACCGAGTCATGATACAGAATCAACTGAGGGCGTGTCTGGCTACCCCTTGAAACTCCTGAGCAGCCTATAGCAGGCGCGGATTGCGCGACTGACGGTGCGCCATTTGAAATCCTCCAATGGGACACGAAATGTGCGAGATTCAAATGAGCCAACTCCGCCAGGAAAAACCAATCACGGTAAAGAGATCGATGGAAAGGGAAAATAGCGCTTTCCGCACGCTCTGAGAGGAGTATAAAAGGAGGTGAGATCGACTGTATCCTCAGATTGATTCTGCGATCTAAACGATACAGAATCATATCTCACTAAGAGGTAACGGAAACTGATATTTTTAATGATTAATAGAAAGAAAAAAATTTTCAAATTTTCTAAAATCAAATAGAAATAATAGGTTTGGAGGTCCCACGATCGGACCGGCCTGGAAAATTGTGGAATGAGTAGTAGTTTGCTATAAAAAATGTTGACGAAAATCAAAATATGCACTCACTTTGGAAAGTGAGATTCAAAATTTAAAACTCAAAAATACTTTAAAAATTTTTTAAATATTTTTTTCTAGAGTACATAAAAAAAATTTTGAAAAAAAAAGTTTAAATTTGGACCATTATTGAAAAAGTTATCAGCAAAAAACAAAAAAAAAGCGATTTTTTTGAAAATTTGATCTTTTGAACGGGTAATCAAAAAAATCTCTAAATTTACCAGGAAGGGTTTTTCGGTAGGTAGGAAAAATATCAAATATTTGAGGAAATCAAAAATCAAAATTTTTCAAACTGTCCAATTTGGCGTGGAATGCCCCCATATACATGCACTGTTTGATTAGTAATAAAGCTTTCCTATGTACATTTATTTTTCAGAAGCGGTATGCAGAAATAAAAATTTTTCGAAACCTTCTAAAATAGAGTTCGAAGAAATGATGAAGTCAGCAACTCGATGCGGAGCTGAACGCAATAGACACGGAAAAAAGGAACCGCAAATGATGGAAGAGCAAGATATTGGCATTCACAGTATTTGGCGTGAACCAAACAGTTCAAGTTCGGAATACAGTAACGAGAGGGACTAAGCGTACAGGGGACTACTTCTTTTTAGGCAATATAGAAGGAAAGTGGAATTAAAATATTGTTTAATTTCTGGCTCCTCGAAATTTGGGATTAAATGGTCCCAAAAAAGTATCTTTTTACTTTTCAATTGTATTATAATATTTATAAGCACATGAAATAGAGCACATTTACCTCGTTGATATTTGAGCTTCTGAATGAAACTGTCTGTCGTTCAAAATTTGAGAAGGTTTTGACTTATTGAGTAAAGTATTCTTTTCTTTATTATTTGAACTGGCGGAATAACAAGTAGCCAGTAAAGCTTCTCCAAATAATTCTGCTGTATGGAACGTGACAGGATCTTCTTCCTCAAATTCCCCTTCTAACATAAGATATCCAAATCTTCCTGAATAGTTAATAAAAGAATAATATTCGGAATATTTAGTCTAATAACCTTATTAGAGTGGCAATTGAATTGTATTGAATGTATTTTTGTTACAACAGTTCCTACTCATTTTTCAGATAAAGTGTCATATTGATTGTGATTCAAATCCAGAGAAACTGGTTAGATAATTTTGATAGAAATGTTTGTTTTGTACAATAGGAATCTTTTGCGCTCAATTATAGTTCAAACTGGTAATCTTAGGTGAACCCCCTGGAAAAGCAGCATTCTTAATGAATCTTCTCTCAAAAACTATAGCATGCATTATAATTTTAATATATAATAGCATTATAAGTTTTTTTATTTGCTTACTTTTTTATATTTTTGTCATTTACATATTTTTCATTGAAAGATATATTCTAACAGAATAGTAAAAAATTTTGTATGATACAAAAATACTTATTTCTTTAACGAAAATAGTAAGGGTAAACAAATTTTTGTGCTGGTTTGGATATTTCAAGGCGGCCGGGTAATCTGAAATTGAAATTTGGGAAGGTAATTTAATCTGCACGGGTGTGGACTATCGCTGGAACCTCAAATTTTTATAAAATGACAGTAAAACTCATGCAATCTTAGAATTTTTTCGAGTTCTTTGTTTTAGATCACTTGGGGGTCTCAAAACATCAAAGTCAGCAACAAAACTTTTCTTTATGCTTATTATTATAAATAAAAATGTGTTTTTATACCGTAAAGAATTTTGTTCCTCCTCCGTTAGAGTATGCCTTTCACTGAGAAAAAATTGTATACGAGTACCTTTAAACGTATACTTTATTGTTGTATTTTGCAAATTTTATTTAATACTTATTAAAAGAGTAGAAAAATTCTTGAATATCCTGTTATTTTCCCAGTTCTAACAGCAAATAAAAATAACCAATAAATGTTGTAAACTAAATAATTGATTTTCAATATGGGTAATAAATTAGTAATTTTCTAAATAAAAACCGATAAGCCTCGATATCAGGTCCATTAAATAATATAAACTATATAATTGATTTTCTATATCGATACTAAGTTAATTATTTCTTAAATAAAAACAAATACGTTTTGCTACCAAATCGAATAAATAATTTAAACAAAGCAATTGATTTTTGGATAATAATTTATCATTGCAATAAGAAACCGCATTTTTATTATTATTATTTTATTATTATTTTTTATTCATGTATTTTGTAGCAAAAATAATATAATAATAAATATTGTAATAAAAAATTATTATTTATTGCTTCATTTTTTAATTCCTTTAAAAATATTTTAATTTTAATTGTAATATACTAAAGCCCCCCCCCCCCCCACCATTAAAAATTTAAATGGCTCGTATAAAACAGAATCTGTTCCAATTTTGGCATAAATCGTGCACGTCAAAATGTTAACTGCGCGAAGGTTTGGCGTGTTTCTGGCACGGATCGTACATCAGATTTTTAGACGCGCGAAGATTTGGTACGTTTCTGGCATGGATCGTGCATCATATTTCTGAACCGCTGTCGGTAACATTTGAAGGTCTGGCCCAAATCAGGTGCGTACCTGATTTGTGAATCCGGCTCCTGATTCTGGTTCGTCAACTATAGTAAGAATGTGACAGCAGACGATATGGAATCTGGTTCCAGAAATTCGCTTCGCTTGTGCTTTGATCGTGCACAAATTTGGTACCTCGATTGCCGATGGGGATCATATTCTTCATCATCACCATCACATGATTATTGTTTTGGCGTTGCTAGGGTTTTGCTAGGGTTATTTATTATCATCATTAGCATTATCATCACCATCACCATCATCATCAGTAATGTTATTAGTACTATTATTACTGATGATGATGATGATAATAATAATAATAATAAACTAATTTACTAATTTACTACAATGTAAATAATTAAAAAGTCGTGTAGCCAAAAGAAATAATAACATCCTAAAATTAATAATAATAATGATAATGGCAATGACAATGATAATGTATGTATGATTTATTGTTCCCTAATGAGTTACAATTTCTCCATTACTACGCCACTCTTCCACCCTCTCACTCTCACCCTCACTCCCTCTCACTCGCACCGTATCGCAATGTCGCTGTTTTCCACCTATTCTTAACTTACTCTATCTTACAACTATTTACAATTACTTAACCTAAATCTCCACGCTCCACCTTCTTATGCGTGTCCGCAACGCGCCGCCCTGTCACGCTCTACGCCCGCCATCGCACGCCGAATTTTTTTATTATTTTCACTTATCATTATCTTATACATAAATAAATTCTCGATTTTATACGCTCAAATCCACTGCGACATAAGGAAAAAAAGAAAGAAAGAGAGAGAGTAGCCCTACCGTTTGGACCACCGTTTCCGGTGTATGCTCTCTTCTCCTCCTCCCCCCCTTCTCACCCATACACTCCCCATCCATGCCAGTCACTCTCTCCTACCCGCTCATCTCCTTCGATCACTCCCCCTTTCTTCCCCACTCCTCACTTCTGCCTCTGCTCTCATCCCTTTCCTCCTCCAGCCATCTCATCCATTCCTCCCCCTCCCCTCCCTCTCCTAGTATTTCCCACACCCTCTCCCCCTCCCACCCTGCATCTCTCTATTGCATGCTCCCAGCCCTCTTCTTCCCCTCCACATATTCTACAAAGTCTGTCCTCCTCCCTCTCCCAGTATCTTCCCTCCCTCATCACCCCTCCTAGCCTAAACCTTGCCACCCTCCTCCACCTCTCCTCTCCCCATCCCTTCTTTAAATATCCCGGGATCCCTTCCACCATCACCATCCTGTACCACTTATTATATTTGGACTCTCTTATCCTCTCCCCCCTGTCCCTTACTTGATCCCTCAAGTCCTCCTTCTCTATCCCTTCGTACCCTCCTACTCCCCGCTCCCTCTCCCTCTCTACCTCTATCGCCCTCCTTACCCTTTCCCTAAAAAATTCCTCTCTCTCCTTCTCCCACTTCCTCTCCCTTCCCTTCCCCACCCTCACCTCCTCCCAACACCTTCTCGCCCACTCGTTCCCTCTCCCCACCCTTAACCGTTCTTCGAACCCCCACGCCCTTCTACCCGCCCTCGTCCTCAGTTTCTCCCTATTGAGTTCCTCCCTGACCACGTATCCAGGGGTTCTCCACCCCACCCCTAGGACTCACTTTAAGTATCTTTCCCCTAATGCTTCCACCTCCTTTCTCTCCTTTCATCCCCACACCTCCACCCCGTAGCTCAATACCGTCCACACCAACACATCAAATAACCAAACCCTTCTTTCCCAATCCCTTCCAAACTTCCGTTTCCCTAAGCTCCACACCAGCCTCATTGCTCCCTCCGCCCTTGCCACCCTATCCTTTATCTGCTCTTCCTGCCCTCCATTCCTTTTAAAAACGTACCCTAGATATTTGAACACCTTCACTTCCTCTATTTCCTCCCTTGACCATCTCCATTTCACCCTCTTCTCCCTCCCCCCCCCCCCCCCCTTCCTCAACCGCATCACCTTCGTCTTCCCCGTATTCACCTTTAACCCCTTCCTCTTGAAATACCCCTCTAATTCAGCCATCACCACCCTCATCTCTTCCTCTCCCTCCGTCAGTACTACTAAGTCGTCCGCATATGCTAATGCTCTAACCCTCTCCCCTCCTATCCTTATTCCCCCTTCCTATCCTTCTGATCTTGTCCTCCAGTTCCGATACTAGTATGTTGAACAGTATCGGGCTTAGTGGACACCCCTGTCTCACCCCCTTGCCGTCCAAAATACCTCACTCACCTTCTCTCCCACCCTCACCCTGCTTTTCACCTCCCTATACATTTCCTCTACCCTCTCTACTAAGCCCTCCTTTACCCCCCTCCTCCTCATCGTCTCCCATAGTATTTTTCTGTCTACCGCATCGAACGCCCCCTTTAGATCCAAGAAAAGAGCCACTACCTTTTCCCCTGTCTTTTCTAACTCCTTACCTACAAGGTTGTTCAGTGTGTATATATGATCCATCGTCCCCATCCCCTTCCTGAACCCCGCCTGCCAGTCTCCCAATATCCCTTTCTCCTCCACCTCCTTCTTTAGCCTCCTGGTCAGCACCGATGCATAAGCCTTATATAACGTAGGCATCAGTGTAACCCTCCTATAGTCGTCCACCTTCTTCCCTTCCCCCTTCTTCACCACTGGTACTATTATCCCCTCTTTCCAGTCCTCAACCCACCCGCCCCCCTCCCATACTTTGTTGCAAAGCTTCCACCCCCCTCCCTCCAAACCTCCACTCCTCGTTCCCTATCCCGTCTTTCCCTGCCGCCTTCCCTTCCTTTAATCTATCCAGTACCTCTCCGAATTCCTCCCTCCCTAACCTCTCCAGTTCCTCCTTCCTTTCTCCCCCTTTGCCCTGCACTACCTTGTATCCCCCCCCCCAGTCCCGCCATAAAGAACTCCCTCAATTCCTCTATCCCTATCTCCTCATTGACTCCCTTCTTCCTCCTCCTCTCTTTCCCTAGTATGGCCCATCCTTCTGCGTCGTTCCTTACTCCCCCCACCTCCCTTATAAACCGTTCTTCCTCCTCTTTTTTCTTCCTCTCACATAACTCCTTGTATTCCCTCTTCCCCTTATAGTAATCCTCTCTTTCCCCCCTCCCCTTCCTCCAGTCCCTCAGCCTCCTCCTCGTCTCCGATTTCTTTGCCGCGCACTCCTCATCCCACCAGCCTCTCCTTTTCTTCCCTCGGATCCCTTCCTCGCTGTCTTTCTCACGCTCCCTCTTTTCCTCCTCTATCTTCTTTTTCAGCACCGCCCATTCTTCCTCCACCGAGCCCTCCCTCAGCTCGAATCCGTCTGTTCTCACCCTAAACTCCTCCTTATCCTTTTCCGTCCATTTCCCTCTCCCTTTCCTCCTCCTTTTCTCCCCCTGCCTTTCCCCCTCCCTCCTTCTACCCTTTACCGTTACTATTGCCGGGCGATGATACGAATCCACCCTATCCCCGATTACCAACCCCCTACACTCCTCCTTCACCCCCTCTTTCGCGAAAATCAGGTCTCTGACCGATTCCCCTCTCCCCCCTTGTAAACGTCATCGCCCCTTCCTCGTCTCCCTCCATGCACCCGTTCATGACTCCCCACCCCGCCGCTTCCATTGCTTCCACCAACCTCTTTCCTTCCACGCTCACCTTGTGGTCCTTTGATCACCTCCCCTCCCCCCCCCTTCCCATAACCTCCCACCTAGCTCCCCAATTCTCGCATTAAAATCCCCCCCTATCAGAACCTTTTCCTCCTCCTTGCTATTTTCCATCCATCCTCTTAGGCACTCTAACTTCCTGTCCATGTCTCCCTTTACAAACACTCCCACCACCCTCCAGTTCTTCCCCCCTACCTTAAACTCCTTCGTAATTATCCCCTCCACCGTTTCGTTCGTCTCGTCCTCCACCCCTTCCATGCCCTTCCTCACTCCGACCATCATCCCTCCCATCGCCCTTCTCTTTCTGCTCTTCCTCGTCGCCCACTGTGTACTCCACTCGAATTCCCGCGGCACCTTCCCCCTGATCTTCCCCCACCCTTTTTCGTCCAACCATGTCTCCATCCCCACGGACACGTCGAACTCCTTAATACCTGCCCAGAATCCTCTATCCTTGTTCCCGACCCCTGCTACATTCCAGAATGCAATCTTCACCCTTCTCCCTCCTCCTTTCCCCTTTCCTCTCCCCCTCTCCTCAGTCTCCCGCTCCCCCCACCCCATCCCCCCGTTTCCCGCCTCCTCCTCACCCTCTGCCTCTCTTTTATTTCCTTTCCAGTCCCTCAACACCTCTTCGTCCTCGTCCCACTTCCACCAAATCCCTTCTACGCAGATTCTCCCATATCCTACCCTTACCCTCCTTCCCTCCCTCTCCTCCCTACCCGCTATTTCTCTCAGCCTCCACTGCATTTTCCTTTCTTTCCACGTTAAATCGTCCTCGATCCTTTCCCCTTTTCCACATATTTCTCTCCTCTTCGTCATAATTTCCCTCTTCATCTTCATACTCCCCACCCTTACCACTACTGCATCCGCCTCCCTTCCCCCCACCCTTCTCGCATTCTCTATCTCTCCCTTTATCCCCCACCCCTCTATCTTTCCTTTCATTTTCCCCAGCTCCTCCCCCACCCCCAACTTCATACCCCTTATCACCACATTCCTCCTCCTTTCTTCCCTCTCCGCCAACTTTATCTTCCTCTCCATGTCCCTCATCCTCTCTTCGAACCTTTTAACCTCCCCTCCCTTCCCTACATCTCCTCCCTCATCCCCCTGATCTCCTCCCTCAGTGTTCCTGCCATTTCCCTGATCAGGTCCGCTAATTCTTCCAACGATGCTCCCTCCCCACTCCTCTCTTTCTCCTCCTTCGGGGGAGTCCTGCTCGTTACCCTACTTTTTTTAAAAGCCTCCATTTCTACCCTCGCTTTCTCTTCCTCCTCCATTTCCCTCTTCCTTTTCCACAGCTTATCTATGCCGCTGCACGACTCCAATCTCTCCCTCCCCCATCTACCCAGTCTCTCCACATTCGCTAATGATGGTAATAAATAACCCTGGCAAAACCCTAGCAACACCAATACATGGAGCAACAGTGGAATATATAATATATTTGGCAACATTGCAACTTTCATTTACCGACGGTACCGTGGTTCAGTAGAAGTTCCGAAACTCGCCACTCTAAATCGTAGAGGGTGTAACAAAACCTCTACTTTTTACAGAGTCGGTGCTGTGACAACGGGCGATACGAAGTCCCGTAAGGTGAGAGGTCTATCCTGTACCTCGTCTGTGCTATATGACCATGGACTGCTAGCCCCCTCCCCCCCCCTTTTCGGATATATAGACATGCCCTAAAAAAACACCTTTGGTGCAAAAGAATTGAGACAAGTTCATGTATGAAAAGTGATATCTTTACAAAAAGCACATCTGATGCCCCCCCCCCCCTAAAAAATATTTCTAATTAAACGGAATGTCCAAAAATCAAAAATTATTATAATGAGTGTTACGTCCTACAACTGCATTTAGTGCATTTGTGGATTAAAGATATTATAATATTAACCACTTATCCCGCCTTACATAGCGGGAGGTTCTTATCAAACTTCGGTACCCCCGAATGACACTGCATAGGCAGCTGTCCTGTGTACCCTCTAATATACTATTCAAGCAAACAGAATTTTTTCGAAGATCGGCGAAGGGTAGATAATTTTTATGTCAGCATTTACGTTTAAGTATCATAGGAACGCATGTTTTGGACAAGGATGACAAATGCGGCTAGATGTAAGAATTACTACATAATATGTAAGGACATATCTTAGGTAAACTACTTTTAAGAATTTTGAAGAAAAATATAGGAGTAGGGAGTAATTTTGTAAACTAAGTTTTAGTATATAAGGACCTAAAAACTCTGTATTTTTGCTTACTCCTCTTCTGGCATTCATAGAGTCTAGAAGAAATCCATAGATTCTAGAAGTCTGCTCTTGCCTTTTAATAAACCAAGTAAAAGTAAGTAAGCCCTTGGTTTCTCTAAATTCATTCTAACCTCCCCCCCGATTTTTAGCATTTCGGTGCATTTCGGGTTCCATACTACTACTCGGTTTGTCAGCAACCTTATTGCATCGCTGAGTAGTAGTCCTTTCCTCCTCGTCTACAGATTGTCAGCAACCTTATTGCATCTCTGTAGTGAGGAATCCTATCCCATACTGCTACTCGGTTTGTCAGCAACCTTATTGCATCGCTGAGTAGTAGTCCTTTCTTCCTCGTCTACAGATCGTTAGCAACCTTATTGCATCACTGTAGCGAGGATTCCTGACCTAGACCTGAGGTTTGTCAGCATTTCAATGTATTCTTCAGGAATCTTAATCAGAAATTATTTTATTTCCTAAATTTTTAGTGGCTAAGTCGCGTCCACCCCGTAAAACCACCCGAGGAGGCAGAATCACCCTCAGGCGCGAGTTCCTAAAAACTCTCCACCTCCCCCTCTATCACGATCCAGGGAGATCAATAGAGGAAATAGTCGAGGAGCAGATTGAGCAGCAGCAGCAGCAACAACAACAACAACAACAATGACAACAACAACAACAACCGCAACCGCAACAACAATCGCGAGATTCCGTTGGGCCGGTTGTTCGGAGCATAAGGGTGGTTCACATAACGATACGAACCCCTTGGAGAACACCCCGAAGGTTTCGGTCCATTGATTATATCGATAGACAGAAAGCCAGCGAGATCCCAAAAGGAGATCCCAGACGGGAACTTTACAAATATCTAGAGATTTTTGGAGATACAGGCGAACCTGTTTTTATTTCGAACTCCCACTTTTTAAAACATAACCCCACGAAAGGGGGATTAAAGATTAAGGATCCGTTTCGATAATTTTTGTATGTTTCTGTTTTAATAAACTATAAATTTTTATCTTTCTTAATTTTGTGTTCATGCGTTATAATTATTATAAAAGCCTCCGAAATCTCGATGCAGCTTTCTTCCCTGGGAAGATTCAAGCTACCGTTCATTCTTCCCTAAAACGAAAGCGTCTTCTGTGGTCTTAGGACGTAACATGAGAAACGAATACATCATACTTTTTATAGGTCATAGAATAGAATGGACATGAATGAATATTAGTGTGTCGTCTAAAAAATATGTCTACTAAACATAGTTTTGTGATACATTTTGAAAATCTTCAACCAAACAAAGTTGTTAAATCCGACAAAAATAGATAAGTTCAAATTTTCCATTATATCTGTTAATAGTTGGAACTGCTTATTCATCAATTCCAGGGTTTGCGAGTTTAAACTTTCGCGCCTTTTGGAAGTGAACGACAGAGTGCGTGTAGTGTTTCTTTAGCATGTTCCGTTCGGGTTTATACTTTGTTTATACTCTTTATACTTTGTTATACCTTTTAATATAGAAATTATTATTCCAAAGCATCAAGAGTAATCATAAAATCATTTACCCACTTCCTATAAAATAATAACAGGTTATGGGCCCAGGTTACCTGTTGGGTGAATATTTTGTGTGAACTGCGACCGCCGTTCTCCCCGTTTCCCCTTCCTAGGTGGACACGGAGATACCGGCGTCTACAAATCCTGCCCCTTCGTCCCTTCCCGTGAGGGTAAGGGTCGTTATAAGGAGGGCACCGTTGCTCGTAAGAGCTCCAAGGGGTTATTGGGCGCCAGTCAGGATCCTTTTTTGGGGATCCTGACGCGGTACGCAAGAAAACGAAACAACAAAAAAAAGAAACTCCTGAAAATAACAAAAAGAACAGACAAAGAACCAATGATCACGAGAGGGAGTAAGGGGGGGCTCGGCGAACTCAGGGAGGGCAGGAGTCCCAGAGGGGATCCTGCCTCCTTCTCAGAAAAAAAAGGAGACTCACGCGGGAAATACTAGAAAAAAAGGCGCAACGCGCAATTTATTGCTAACAAAGAAAAAAAAAGAACAATATACAAGAAAAAGAGCTCTAAAATAATAGCGTGAACTGAATGAACAACAAAAAAAAATGAATTCGCGGTAAACGAAAGAGAACAAAAAAAAATGCAGCGAAAATCAAAAAGAAAGAAATAGCGCAATTCAAAAAAAAAAAAGAAAACTTAAGAGTCGGTACTGAGAGAAGCGGGGGGGGGGGGGGGGGCGCCCGAAGATTTTCGAACGATTACGCACCAAAAAAAAAATTCGTTACAAGAGAGAAAGAAAAAAAAAGGAAAAAAAGAACGCGAAACCGTGTTACAACACGATCGCACGGGGCACAGCAACGGTAAGAGAGGGGATACTCAAAAAGGGGAACAGAAAAGACGCGATGGGGGTGGCTCAACCAGATCAAAAAAGGGACGGAAACCAAAAGAAAAACTTTACAAGGGATACTAAAGGGGGAAAGAGAAACGAGAAAGGGTACGGTACCCTTCTCGATACCTTGGTCGCCGGATGGCTCGTTGACGGTCGTGGTGGCACTCCGCCTCCGCTCCAGAGGGGTAGGCTCCAGGTACTTCTCCGGCACCACACTCCGACACAAAAGAAAAACAACGCGGGCGAAAAGAAAATTTCGTTTTCTCTCTCTTCTTTTTTTTTTTTAGGCGGCACGGAATGAACTCCCCAAAGGTAAGTGGCTCGGCTCGGCGGTCCAAGTATCTCTGGAGGTCGCCGCTAATTTGCGGGACCTCCATGCTCCAATTTCCCCTTCCAGGGGGGTCCGCTACTTAATTGGGCCAAGAGGTGCTGACCTCTTTCCGCTAGATCTTCGAGTCGATAGCTTCTGCTAGATTTCTTCCTTATCCAAGGATTCGGGGCCGGAGGGTCTTCCTTATCGGCGTAGACTGCGGTTCGTTGCTATCACGGCGATAAGGGATCCGCGAACGAGGGTACCGCAACGTGAATAATTCGTTAGGGTCCAAAAGGGAAAAGGGAAATTCGCGAGGGAGAAAATAGGGTTTCAGAATAGCGGGAAAAGGGAGGCTGTGCCCTTATCTATTCTTACATGGAGCTAAGTCAACGCTCACGGTTTCGCAAAATGAAATAAATTCCGAAAAAAAAAACAATCTCACATAATAGAAATAGCGCTAAACAATAAAAGAATATAATACAATAAATTTCGATATGGTACGCACAAGAAAAAAAAATAACATGATAATAGAATGCAAAAGAAAAAAAACGTAAAGAAAAGAAATGCGATACAGGCGCTTAGCTAATGTTTAAGGGTCCCCCTCATCTCAGGGAGATCCCTGGACTTCGCCATAGCCGCCAATAAAATCAATAATAATCCTTGGTAACGATAATCGGTAATAAAAAAAAGAAAACAGAGAAAAGAAACAAGAAAAAAAAGAAAGAGAAATAAAAAAGTGCTCCCACCTGGAGAGGTGGCAAAATGCCACGTCACAGAACATTGGATAAAACTGTTTTAAGTGAGCACGAAGAGTCTGTGTTTGCTTTGAGGTTAGAGTTGCACGTGTTGGTGTAATATTACGTGTGGTAATAAAGTAACCAAGATGAGCACGGAACAAATTAAAATTGCAAAACTAAAGGGCCCTGGAAATTGGGGTACCTGAAAGTTTCAGGTTCGTGTATTGTTAACAGCCGGTGAGGAGCTTGGAGTGGTTGATGGATCCTTGCAGAAAACAGAATTGCAACAGGATGCAAACGCTGCAAGGCAAGCAACCTTTCAAAAGGAACTAAAAGAATGGAAGAAGGCTTATGGCTTGGCAGAGAAATTAATAGTTATAAATGTGCAGGAGCAACCGCTCTTACACATAATAAACTGCACAAGTGCGAAGGAAATGTGGGAAAAGCTCGTGAGTGTCTATGAAAATAAAAATCAGACGAACTTACATATGTTACAGCAGGAATGGTTCGTATTAAGAAAGGAACCATCAAACGATATTGTAAGTTATATTGCTAAAATAGAGGACCTTACCCACAGGTTGAAGTTAATGGGAGATGAAGTGTCCGAAGGGATGGTTAAGACAAAGATTCTCATGACCTTACCAACGGGTTACAATCACTTTGCATCAGCTTGGCAGTTGTCGAGTGTGGATCAACGCTCACTGGAAAATCTAACTTCTAGATTAGTGATGGATGAAAAACGCATGACAAATCAAGAACAGGGGAAAAGTGTTGCACTTGTAGCCAAGGGTCAGCAGCAAAGTACGCAACTTCACAGGAAGAAACCAAGTATCAAGTCAGGAAAGTGTTTAAAATGTGGGAAACTTGGACATTGGAACAGAGACTGCAAGGAAAAGGAAATCAACGCCAGAAGATACAAGAAGAACCCGGATAGTGATGACGAAGATGGAGAAGCCCTGATGGGTATTCCAGAAAATTTTATTTCTGAGGAAGAGGATCGAAGCGAAGCCTGGTTCCTAGACTCGGTGCCACAGTACACATGTCTGGAAGAAAGTAATGGTTCATACGTACCAGACCTTCGATAAACCGCAAAAGGTTTGTATTGGTAACGGGCAGTACCTAGAGGCAATTGGGAAAGGTAATATCAACATCCTCTCTCACAATCACAATTGTTGGGTAAAGAAACATTTGGCAGATGTACTCTATGTATCAAAATTGACATACAATTTGTTTTCAATGGGTGTAGCCCTAGACAAAGGTTTAGAAGGACTAACAAATGGAAAAATTTATGAATTTCGGTTCAAGCGAAGTATCGTTGCAGTGGGAGAAAGAGCGAATAAGCTTTTTAAAATGAAATTTAAGGTTAGAATGCCCTCAGAAGAAATCTTAATAGCTGAGGATGATTATAATCTGCAGCTATGGCACGATAGGCTGGCACACCAGAATTTTGTACAGATTAGGCGTTTTATGAAGAATCAGAAGATGGAAGTACCTAAAACAACACCATTTTGTGAGCCATGTGCAAAAGGAAAAGCGCACAGGTTAAGTTTACCTACAAGTACAACGAAAACCAAAGAGGTAGCTGATTTGATACACATGGATCTATGTGGACCAATGGAAGAGTCGATCGGAAAGTTTAAATATTTTCTGCTGTTCAAGGATAATTTTTCAAGTTATCGAAAAGTTTACTTTTTGAAACAAAAGTGAGTGAATTTTTTTTGAAGTTCATCAAGACGTTTAAAACTGAAACACAGAAGAAGATTAAAAGGATCAGATCAGACAATGGAAAGGAGTTTGTCAACAAGGAGATCGAGAAAAAACCGACATGTATGTTATTATTCATGAAAAGACTGTCACCTATTCACCAGAACAAAATGGAAAGGCTGAGCGAGAAAACAGAACCTTAGTTGAAGCAACAAGGACTATGTTGCAAGCGCGGAGTTTACCTAAGAAACTTTGGGCGGAAGCTAGTAACTCAGCAGCGTATGTTTTAAATTGTACTGGTAAAATCAGCAATGGAGAACACGCAACCTACGAGATATGGCATGGGAAGGAGCCACAGGTGAAATATTTGAAAGTTTTTGGAACTGGAGTATTCGAACATATGCCAAAACAGTGCAGGAAGAAATGGGACGCCAAAACTGAGAAAGGAATTTTCGTAGGTTATAGTGAAACTTCGAAGGGTTTCAGAATTTGGTTTCCAGACCAAAAGAAAGTTGAAATTCACCGTGACGTCATCTTTAAACCTGAAGTGTTAATCAAGGAAGTCATACCGGAAGAGGAACCGCCAGTAGAGCCACTTGTACATGATGACAACGTGTTGCCACAAATAGAGTTGGAACCACAAGATCTACGAAATGAGCTTCTTGAAGAGCAAGTTGAAGAAACATTGGACCCGATCTTCGATCACAGAGAAGAACAGGAAGAGAGAAACGAGCAACGGGATAACGGAGATGATGCTGATAATCGTGACCTTAGGGACAGAAATAGGTTGAGACGACCATCCAGGTATGAAGACTTTGTTCTTGACGACATTGAAGATCTTTTCATTGCAGAAGGAGGTGAACCAAGTAATTACAGAGAGGCTGCCAATTCTGAAGAATCGGATAAATGGCAACGAGCCATGGAAGAAGAAATAGCAGCTCTGAAAAAGAACCAATCTTGGACTCTGGTTGAACCACCCAAGGATTCAGTGATTTTGAAGAACAAGTGGGTCTTCCAGGTCAAGTACAATGTTCATGGAGTACCGGAAAGATTCAAGGCGAGAATAATAGCCAAAGGTTTCCATGACACGATAAGGACCTTATTAGCTGTAGCAGCGGCAGACAAGTTGAGGATGAAGCAGTTTGACGTTACATCGGCTTTCCTGAATGGAAATCTAGAAGAAAGTGTCTACATGGAGCAACCCGGGGGTTTTCATGATGGAAGCAAGAGTGTTTCTAAATTAGAGCGTAGTTTATACGGTCTAAAGCAAGCCTCAAGGTGCTGGAACAGAAAATTTACGGATTGTCTTAACCAACTAAATATGAGAGCAACAAATGCTGATCCTTGTGTATTCGTGACTAACGATCTTAAACAAAGAATTTTTATAGTTATTTACATAGACGATGGATTAATTTTTTCAAAGGAAGAAGAACGAATCGCGGAAATATTTGATTGTTTAAAGTCCTTCTTTGAAATAAAGGAACTAGATTTAAGTTTGTTTTTAGGTTTACAAATTGAAAATCTGGAAAATGGTTCAATATTTATTAATCAGGAACAGTATGTGAGACGAGTTTTGGAACATTTTCGCAAGACTGACGCAAAACCGACATCAATCCCTATGGACGTCAATCAGGATATAAGTAATCTTGAAGAACTGGAGTCAGAATCTCTAGATGTACCATATCGTGAAGCGATTGGTAGTTTAATGTTTTTGTCAAATTTAACAAGACTAGATCTTTCTTATGCAGTAGGAATAGTTAGTCAATATGCAAATGATCCAAAACAAGGACATTGGAAAGCAATAAAGCGAATATTTAGATACATCAAAGGAACTATGAATCATGGATTGGTGTTTAAGTCCGATAATGGTTGGAAGTTCATGAATGTGTTTAGTGATTCGGACTATGCAGGTGATCAATCAACGAGGAGATCTACGACCGGTTATTTGATTAAATGAGGAGATAGCTCGGTGGTGTGGGGATCTCGTAAGCAAAGATTGGTCACATTATCCACAGCAGAAGCGAAGTATGTTGCGTCATGTGAAGCTGTAAAGGAGATTGTATGGTTGAATTGTTTATTGAGTGAAATAGCGAGTGAAGTTGATTGTAAACCAATTTTGTACGTTGGTAACCAAAGCGCTGTAAAATTAATACGAAATCCAGAATTCCATAGGAGAACGAAACATATTAATGTTAAGTTTCATTTTATTCGAGAATATTTTGAAACGAAACTGTTTATTTTAAAATATACAGAAACGGAACGTCAATAAGCGGACATTTTTACTAAAAGCCTAAATCGTAGTAGATTTGAATGGCTAAGAAGTTCAATCGGTGTTCAAAAGATTCAAGAGAATCAGTTCTAAGTGGGAGTGTTAATAGTTAGAACTGCTTCTTCATCAGTCCCAAGGTTTGCGAGTTTAAACTTTCGCGCCTTTTGGAAGTGAACGACAGAGTGCGTGTAGTGTTTCTTTAGCATGTTCCGTTCGAGTTTCCTAACTTCCATACACTCAGCGTTTTGAAGACTTGGGAGAGTGTCAATATTTATAAAGACAAAGTTTATAAAAGCTAACTTCATAGCGTGAATTGCTCTATCCATGATACGAACGTAGCCGTAAGCATACGTCACGTCCGTAATGTCATTGGCGTCGCAAATCAGGGGTTGAGGTGTGGAAGACTTGAGGAAAACTTGAGGTGTGTTCTTTTAGTGCCACGTAGCAGCAAACAAACTATAACTTGCAATCGCATTACAGGTATGTTCGTAATTGTTTGACGACGTGTGTTACGTCCCTAATAACGGTTATTAAATGTAGATGGCATAAGGTGGAAATTATGGCGGATCACGATAAGATTTAAACTAGGAAAGGTTTCGTGTAATTATTTTTTTGAAAAGGAAAGAATTAAGTCGTTTCAGAGCTTCAGGGAGACCTTCCGTGAGAAGCGGACACAGAATGATTCATTCGAAGAAGCAACTGTTTGCTTTCGGAGGATTTCCGAAAACAAACGATAATACAAGGGACTTTAAATACTACAACGACATTTATATATTCAACTTGAGAACTTATACATGAACTTATTTTGGACAAAATTGGATACTTTGGGTACTTTTACCAAAGCAATACGTAAAAATCTCATATCCGAAAAATTATAATGGAATCCTATAAATACCACAATAATATAAGTTATTGATTTGTTATTTTTTTAATCAATAGCTTTCATAAGAAATACCAAATTATCTGGGTAATTCGATAACACGGAAAAATGATACTCCAGGAAATCCACTTGCTCCACGATCCGGATGTATTTTATTCCCGATAACAAAATCCTCGTCTATGGAAGTTACAGTAAAGAGAGAATAAGAAAGGATGTCAACAAGGGTCGGGTCGGTTCCATACGGATATCATTGTTCTGGCTCCGGATAGGAAGGAAATTCCGTCATAAAATTCTACCTCGAAAACTGTAGCCGATGACGTAATATTTACCGTAAGTTCTATTGCTTTATTGTCAATCATTTTATAAATTTCAAAGAATTCGCAGTCAATACCAGTTGCAAACGAATTACCGAATCTTACAAATCCACGTTTTCGTCCATCCCCAAGGATCAATCCTGGTCTCGCTGTGAAACATAAAGTCCTTTATTTGTACAGTGGTATGGTCAAAGATGGTGATAAGCAATGCACTTTCAGCGATTTCTATAATTTAGGTAATCAAGCGTCTGAAGAAATTCCATTCCATCGTGATAATTTTCACACTCCCTTCTGGCATCAGATTTATTTTCAATTTCCAGATTCTCGCAAATTAGATGAGTGGAAAACCATAATCGCCGACGATATATCGTCACGAGTATGGGTGGGGTCGAACAGTTCCGATTCCGAAGACGAAGACGAAGACGAAAACGAAGACGAAGACGAAAACGAAGACGAAGATAACGATAGCATGAGAGGCGAAAGAAATGGAAATGGATTAAGTTTGATTAATGATTTCCGCAAATGACCTTCGAAAAATAAACCACTTTTTTAAGATACGCATCAGTTTTTCGGTAACCGGCAGGATCCTTTATTTATAAACATTGTTTAACTGAATTAAATGAAAGACAATTCTTCACTTTGCACATTTGAAAATACTCTCATTTTCAAGAGTTGAAATTGTTCGAAAAGTTGAAGTTTTACAAATGTGTCAATCCCAATTGAGTTGCATAAACTGTTTTTCTTCGGATTATACGAATTTAACGACCGAACTGGAAAATCTTAGAGTTTAGTCACAGCTTTGACGAGATTCATACAGTCGTTCCTCGAATAAAATTAACAAATCAGAAGAAAGAAAGAAAGAAAGAAAGAATGAATGAGCGAGCGAATGAATGAATGAATTAATTAATTAATTTGTATTTTATCACGTAGAAATCGTTGGATTCAAAGTATAATAATTGATTGATCGCCGCTACCGCTTTGGGGAGCACCCTTTCAGTCAATTAATCGTCCGCCAGCTCCACCATATGTGCCAATCGATTCAAGATCCATCGATCGAGAACCGTTAAAATTTCCGGGTTTTCGATCGTCGTCGATCCCTTCTCCGTCATCATAATCGCTTATCTGCCGAGTTTCCAAATTTTGTTGCCGAACAATTTGTTTGCGTGACACGCGGGGACTTCGAACTTCGCTGGAGGATCTTTGCTTTGCTTTGCTTTGCTTTTGTTTATTAAGGGTGCGTAGACTGCGTGCAGCTGTCTTTGACACCTAACACAGTTATACATATGTTATACATGATATAAATATTAACATTAACATTTTACAATAAAACTATATTACATTTTCCTTAAAGACTAGTTAATTCACACACCTTATCCTTATCTTCATGGCCTACAACATTCCGTCAACATACAGGCTAGTGTAATCGTAGCAAACTTATTGTCTACTTATAAACTTTAATATAACATATTTCTTTCGTTCTCATTCTTGATATACCACCTACTAAGTCTCTGCGATCTATTTTCTCTCTTCCCATACATATATTTGCATACTTCTTGTGGAAATCAAAGGTCTAAATTACAATCATCGAAGAATTTTGTAATTTCCCTAAGAATACTTTTTCTTTTTGTTTTAAGCAGTTCTATATAATTGTTGCCTGCCTCCAAAAACTTTTCCCCCAATTTCTGTTTTAATGTTTCTCTTTGACAATTGTATAGCCCACATTCGAACAGCACGTGCTGCATGGTCTCTTCCTCCAGACCACAGTCACACATTGGGTCATTAATTATGTTTTTCCTAAATAGCGATTCCTTCAAGTTAAAGTGGTTAGATCTTATCCTGGATAATTTCCTAATTATATCTCTACCCATAGAATTGATTTTAATGAACCACGGTTTTTCCTTATTTCTTTTGTTATCCTGCCAGAAAGTATCGAAATACAATTTCCCTTTTACCTCCCCTTCTTTTTCTAAATTCCTGAAACTTTCCGTTCCTTGCCTTTCCAGCTGACTTCTCAGGAGGTCTTGCAAAGAGATTCCATAATCCAAATCTGGTTCCAAAAGACTTTGACTTTTTGCTATTTTGTCTGCCATCTCATTCCCCGGAATGCCCACGTGGCTGGGGATCCATACTAATATCAACAGTTTTTTCCTACTGGCTGATATCCATTTAATTATCGATTCTGTTATATATGGATTATATTTTTTAGTTTTGTTGTTGTGGATTATGCAGTTTCCTATTGCCTCTATTGAGGACAGTGAATCAGAGAGAATCACCAAGTTCTTTATCCTGTCTTTGTATAATACTTTGCTAATCGCTTGGTTAATCGCGAGCGCTTCTGTTGAGAAAATCGAAAATCTATTGTCAACCGAAATGCCTATTTTGTCCGTTAGTCCGCTATCTGTTTCCCTAACCAAGCCAACGCCATTGGCCAGTGCGTTTGTCATCTTGGAACCGTCCGTGTAGTACGTTTCCGTCTCGTCTGTCTTGAGATCGTATTTTTCCAATATGATATTTCTAATATTACTTTTCGGTATCGCACCTACTTCTATTTCTCTACCTATACTAGAGTCTGTTTTAATCCTGTTAGGTATATCTATATTCTCGTTATTGATTCCCTCCCAGATCGTCTCTCTTTCCTTTATCGTGTTTCTTTTTTTCGGTGTTGTTCGATCCCCTTTGAGCTGAATAAATGCTTCTTCCAGGGTTGACAGTACTCCCACACCCCTCCATTTCTTTTCGTTATTGTTGGTATTTCCATAATCTATTCTAATTTCCTCCATGCGATTTAATAGGGGGTTATCATCATTATCTCTTTCACTTTGCCTAAGCCAAAAACTTTTTGCCAGGAAACGTGCTGAGGCCCATCACGCCCGTCTCCGCATGCATAACGTTAATCGGAGTCGATTGTCTATACCCCATTATCGCTCTTAAGGACGCCGACTCTAGTTTTCTTAATGGTTCATATAAATAATTTCCTTTTTTCATGCTGCAGTTGATCTAGATAGGGGACGCGTATTCTGCCACAGACCTTATCAATGCTTTATGCAGGTTTATTCCCCACCATTGATCTATCCCATTCCTTCCTTTACACAGATACTTTATCATATTTACTCTGTTCCTTGTCCTATTTTCTATTTCTTTCAGATGATCTTTGAAATTTAATCTAGTATCGAAGATCACTCCCAAAAACTTGGCTTTTTCATCTATATTAATTTTAATTTTTTTATTTTCTATTTCGAGTTCTATTTCTTTAAAGTCTATTTTCCGTTTAGATGTAAACAAAACAATTTTGGTTTTCTCCGGTGCCAATTTCAAGTCCCTAATCTGCAGAAAATTATCTATTTTGGCTATTACACTTTTTGTATTTTGGGATGCCGTCTCCAGCTTATCCGATATGCAGAGTACCCCAATATCGTCTGCATACTGGAGCACCCTGGTGTTCGGAGTCCCTTCCATTTTTTGTAAACCTGTGACATATATATTAAACAAAGTCGGACTTACAAGGGCTGTACCAGGGTGGTGGGTCACCGATTTTCCCCAATCTTTGCACACTTTTAGTAGTCCATTAGGACAATATAATGTGCAAATACTAAGGTGCACTTCTCAAGCGTTTTCGAGAAAATCGCAAGCAAAGTTTGCGATTTTCGACGCGACGAGTGTGTTCCCTGGCGTTACGATGCTTAACAAGCAGTAGCGGCGGCCGAGTGGTTAGCGTTCCAGCTTCGTGATCGGTAGGTCGCTGGATCGATTCCCTTTGGTGTCTTTTTCTTTTTTTTTTTCTTCACTTATTTCATATATATTACAATTTAAAGGAAATATAACGCGAAAATATATTTATTTGCACGATTTTTTATTACAACAAACATATTTAAAATTGTGGACGAATAAAGGACGAAATGCATTGATTTTCATTCATTATTCTTATTTATTAAACAAATAATTACAAAAAAATAAGAAACAACCAAAGATAATTAAATTTTAATTGTCTAATGCATCTTGAGGATTGCAAATCGTGAGATGATAGTTATCATACAAACAGGAGAAACATAAAGCGGCTTGTTTAGAATATGTATCGGAAAACAAATTTTTAATCTGCCCAAGGAATTAAACGTCGCAGGGTTGGCATATTGGGTTACATTTAGGAGGTATCACTTTCACTGTAAAACTAGGAAGACCCACGTCATCGCTAAAAATTTAACACGTTGAGGACGGCGTGTACAGAAAACTGTGGACGATTTAATGAAACAGTTTTTATTAATTATAGTTTCTTGGAGGGGTTAAACAAACCCTGCATCGTATAATGAAATTTTTAGCAATGACCTACGTGTTCCTAGTTGTACATTGAAAGTTGTACCACCTAAATATAACCCAATATGCCAACCCTGCGACGTTTAATTCCTTGGGCAGATTAAAAATTTGTTTTCCGATACATATTCTAAACAAGCCGCTTTATGTTTCTCCTGTTTGTATGATAACTATCATCTCACGATTTGCAATCCTCAAGATGCATTAGACAATTAAAATTTAATTATCTTTGGTTGTTTCTTATTTTTTTGTAATTATTTGTTTAATAAATAAGAATAATGAATGAAAGTCAATGCATTTCGTCCTTTATTCGTCCACAATTTTAAATAAGTTTGTTGTACTAAAAAATCGTGCAAATAAATATATTTTCGCGTTATATTTCCTTTAAATTGTAATATATATGAAATAAGTGAAGAAAAAAAAAAAGAAAAAGACACCAAAGGGAATCGATCCAGCGACCTACCGATCACGAAGCTGGAACGCTAACCACTCGGCCGCCGCCACTGCTTGTTAAGCATCGTAACGCCAGGGAACACACTCGTCGCGTCGAAAATCGCAAACTTTGCTTGCGATTTTCTCGAAAACGCTTGAGAAGTGCACCTTAGTATTTACATATTATATTGTCCTAATGGACTACTAAAAGTGTGCAAAGATTGGGGAAAATCGGTGACCCACCACCCTGGTACAGCCCTTGTAAGTTATTACATACCAGGGCTGTGCATGAAGTGAATATACAGGGGGTGCGGCATAAGATCATTAAGCCGAGAGCTAGTGATAGATGGTGACTAATTGAAAAGAAAAGTTATGTATCATTTTTCGAAATTCGGAATAACTACCGAGTTATTAATTAAAACGTTCTGACCAATCAGAACGTCAAAAAGGCTCGGTAGGCGTTAAAAAACATTTAGACTCGACCCTACACGTCGGTGTGTCATCAAACAGCGAAGTCGTAGTAATAATAACAACAGAAGTAAGAGGGTAACATCAAAACATTGAAAATAACAAATAAAAGATTTTCAGTGTTTGATGTTACCGTCTTACTTTTTTTGATCTTATTGCTACTACTACTTTGTTATACGAGCGGCAATGGTTATAGCCATATATACATACTTTAAGTGGTAGATTGTAAGGCTATGCTATGTTACCCAAACAGCGACTGCAAGTTTGTGAATCAGTGTTATGTTTACCTTCCCTACTTGATCTGGCTGCGACAAAGTCTCAAGACTAGTATCAATTCATAGCTTTTCGCGCTGAGTTTACGATCTTCTCCGGTCAATGCATTGTTATATTGACCTAATATTCAGGTGTTCTTTTCGCTTATTACTGCCCGTCTTTCTCAACGTGTTGGCTACTCAACATTTAATATCAACATTTTCAGTGCAGCCACAGTTTAATGTTTAGATAACTGCTCATAACCTTTTTCATCACTCCGTAACACGATTTTTTACTTTGGATTTCGTCAGTTCTTTTCATCTACCTAAATTGGATAAGTTTTTATCGCTGGTTTTGGTAGCCTATCCAGTCTAAGTTGTCTGCGACTGGATCCTCTAATTGCAAACGATGGATTCAAAACCTAACATATTAAGACTGTGGCAACTACTAGAGCCGCCTAATGGTGCTAATGTCGTGGACAAAAATGGCAAAGTCCTTTCGCCAAGTTCAGCAGTTTTTAAAGATTTGTCGAACGCATTGATAGCCGAATATCCAACCATGACGCCAAAAAACATTTACACAATAATTCTCGGTCGTAGGTACAATATTTATGACCGATTGATAGCAGCCCTTGGTATCGTCAATGCTAACATGTCCACAAACTCGAAAACGCTCGACACATCGGCAAATACCAGCATGGGTAATACCATTGAATTTAACATTGATGTCACTGAAATGTGGCCACAAATTCAGCCTGAGTCGATAACATATGAATTCCAGGATGGAAGAAAACGCAATATATATTGTTTGAGAAGACACTCGTGGACAAGCAAACTATACGAAAAGATTTGGGCGGAAACTAAAATACCATGTGCGATTTCTTTCCGCAACGCGAAAATTTCGGGAACTGGTATTTTTGCAACAATATCAGGAAAATGTTCCGAATGTGACTGTGTATTTTTAGGACGCATTGCGAACAAACCCCAACCAGATATAAGCATATTAATGGAATCCACTATACAGGGCTTTGATCCAGTCGTGAAACACGTTAAAAAACGGCAGCTTAAAGGCGAAACACGGACCGCTATCGCCAAGCAATTGGTTGAAGACGGCAAACTACCTTGCCAATGGCGCTGTGCAGAAGCAGATAGACTAATAGTACAGTTAGGCGACAAGGAACCACCTCATTTATACAGCGGTAAGGTACTCCGGAAAGCAAAACAAGGGTGGCAGGACAAGGTCCTAGATATTCAGCCTAATAATGTCTTCGAAAGCCTCCATCTAATGATGTATAGCGAGAAATATGACGGCGCGATAAAAAGAATTGGTCTTAATCCGCTGACAGTAATGTACTGGACTAAGGAACAAGAAGCAGTATACGACCATTACCATGATACCGTATATATTGATGGTACAGGATCTTTGGTCAAAAAGCTGAAACTGCCAAATGGAGACCTGTGTCCGCACATATACTTATATCAAATCGTGACACAAATAGATGATAAGACTGCACCTATCGTCCAAATGTTGTCTTCTGCGCAGAGCACAGACGACATTCTTATGTGGCTACGAGTGTTTTTGAAAACCGTTCATTTAAGACGATCCGTGATTCGTGTGCCCAAAGAATGTGTTACCGATTTTGACAAGGCACTTCTCGGAGCAGTAGCTCAGGCATTCGGTCAAGTAGTCAGCCTTAAACAATACTTAATGATTTGCTTTGACCTTATAACAAATAACGTTGACATCAACAAAGTACCTCCATGCCTCATACGGCTCGACGTTTGTCACTTCGCGAATATGCTCGCAAGATGGAAGTGCTTCAATGACAAGCATCCTCAAATACGCAAATTTTATTTGAGGGCGATGGCAATGTTGCGAAAGCAGGAAACCTTTGATAAGTTTACAAAAATAGCGACAGCAATTTTGATGCTAGCTCTGAACCACAACGGGCAACCTGGTGGATACGCGGAGCAATCGCGGAATTTTCTTGCAAGGGAGATCCGAGGATTATCATCAGTCGAATTGGAAGAGGACATATATGACGAAGAAGAAACAGAAGTGTTACCTCATCCCGAGAATGATGAAAATTATATGGCGAACTCGAACCTCCATGAATGGATTGAAACATTGTACAGGGACATTCTCGAACGGATCGAGACTGAAAAGAGTACCATCGAGATAAACGGATATCACTGCCCAAAATTCGCTAAAAAGTTAAAAACATTGCTCATGTACTTTCCTCTGTTTAGCGAAATCATGCGCGGTGTATTTCGATACGGAACGGTCAATGCCACATCTGCAGCAGTCGAATCCGAATTCAATGATTTAAAACATCGTACGTTCAAAAATGTCTCTTTACCATTGCGCGTGGACAAATTTGTCGCCAGACACATCTTGTCACTACCGGGAAAGCTAAAAATAGCGATGGCTGGTAAGGAAATCAACTCGGTTAATGATTCAATCTGCAATGATGAACACCATCGCCACTCCAACCATGAGATTTCATCTGAAAATCGATCCAACCAAGAGCAAGACACATCGACGCTGATAGAAAAGGAGGCAAAACTAATTGTCCAGGATGTTTGTCCGATTTCACAAAAAACACCGATGATCACAGCTCCGCTAACCGACGTCGAAGACAAAGAAAACGAAAGAAACATTATTGATCTCGAAGAAATGCGGGCCGAACACAATTGGCGTAACAAAAATCCAAGCTCGAAAAAACCGTTTCGATACGCAAATCCGTGTCCTTGGATTAACACCAGTACGACTTATTACACCGACCAACCCATAATTCCAAATGGTAACCAATGTTCGGTTGTGAGAGATAAGGGACAATCGTTCATCGTTCGAAACACATGTGGTTTCGACAGTCTCTGTCAAATCATAGCCTTCACAGCATCGCATAATGTCGTTTACAGAGACGAAATTAGAGATCATACATCCCCAATCTTTTCTTGTGTGAACGAATTCCTCAGGACAGGTCTGTCCACCAAGTTTTATTCAATGAGAGCGAATAGCCTCAACATTCCAGAACTGAAGCCGGAAAATCGTCGCAATCGTATTATACAAATTGTTGCTACGGCCAACATTGCAGATATGGCGACTTGGATGTTCAAAGACGACCCGAGCTGCATTATAGAAAAACGTTGCGCCACTTGCAAGAAAGAAAGCATTAAAAGTGTGATTGTCATGTCTGTCGATTTCGAAATCTGGATGAAACATGGTGCGATCAGCCTCCCTGACGCTCTATATCGAGGCGACTCACGGCTAAAACCATGCTGTGGAGAGCTTCCGGTATGGGATATAAAATATGGTCTGCAGCTTATAATCGAGATAGCTTTCGGTGATAAGCTGCAACGATTAAGAGACTTCCCAGATCGTCTCACAGTAGCAAAGAACACTGTTTATCAACTGGCCGGGATTGTAGTGTACGAAGGACTCTACAATCCCAACTCAATAGGCCATTATATAGCGTACGTTAAAACTGACTCCACTTGGCTGTTGTACAATGATGTAAAAACAAAAGCGAAACCTCAAAATATTAACAGCGAAACCGAAATTCAGGCACATTTGTGCATATATGTAAAAGTGTAGATTAATACCAAAAATACCAGGACAATAAAACTATTCAAAAGATGCATAACTTCCACTTATTTTATCCTTTATACATTTAATCTTCATCTTATATATCCTTTCCTTTACTTTAATAACTACAGTTTTTCTTATTATTATTCATATTATCTTATCATACAGAAAATTAAGAACAAAAAAAAGCGGAAAAAAATAAAATTTAAAAAAAACAAAAAAAATATAAAAAAACAAAAAAACAAAAACAAAAAATGGGACATATCTAGTAATCCACTAGGATTTTAGCGGTAGCCTCCACGTGGCATGTCCTGGGCAGTCACATAATGTGTACTGGCTAATATCGCCAAATATATTTAAAGAATCATCCTAATTCATACGCTCTGCAAAAAGGCTTTTTAGAAGAATTATTTTAGAGAATACTAATACACATATCGACATGATTCTTTTTGGGCTTAATAAATATGTTCTTAAAATACAGGAAAAAAGTTTTTCTTATTCACTTTTATTAGTTCTCAGACAAAAGGAACATAGTGCTGACTTGTGCTAGGCTAACACAAGTTACATATGCAATATTAAAGCCATCAGACGGTTGGAAATCTGCATTAGGAACATAGAATCCGAGCGCAAAGGGCTACGTACAAGAGTAAAGTGCCCTTTATATTGTTGTGCTGACGAAAAGGAAAGTTGTACTGACTTGTGCTAGACTAGCACAAGTTAGATATGCAATATTAAAACTATCGAACGGCTAGAAATATGAATTAGGGACTTAGAATCCGAGCGGGAAGGGCCGCGTACAAAAGTAAAGTGCCCTTCATATTGATGTGTTGATGAAAAGGAAAGTTGTGCTGACTTGTGCTAAACGAGCACAAGTTAGATATGCAATATTAAAGCCATCGGACGGTTGGAAATCTGAATTAGGGACATAGAATCCGAGCGCGAAGGGCCGCGTACAAAAGTAAAGTGCCCTTCATATTGATGTGTTGATGAAAAGGAAAGTTGTGCTGACTTGTGCTAAACGAGCACAAGTTAGATATGCAATATTAAAGCCATCGGACGGTTGGAAATCTGAATTAGGGACATAGAATCCGAGCGCGAAGGGCCGCGTACGAGAGTAAAGTGTCCTTCATATTGTTGTGCTGACGAAAAGGAAAGTTGTGCTGACTTGTGCTAGGCTAACACAAATCAGGTATGCAGTTATATGTCATTCGGGTAATTGACATTGGTTTTAGCATTCATTATAGTGTTACGTCTTATAAATGATTTTTTAGAATTTCCGTTTCGTTTTTTGAAATATCGAAGTGGGGTTTGTGGCACAACGTAGCTCAAGCGTAGCACAATCTAGCACAACTTTTAGTTTTCTCGTTTATCAAAATGGCGGTGCTGCGACTTTTTTTTTATCGCAATTTTCTAATAAACTAATTGCGTTATCGAACTACGGTTTGCAGCACAAGCTAGCACAACCCTAGCACAATCTAGCACAACTGGTTTTTTCCGTTCTGACAAAATGGCGGTGTTGGGCCTTAAAAACGATTTTTTCGAATTTCCGTTTCGTTTTTTGAGATATGGAAATGCGGTTTGCTGCACAACGTAGTACAAGCGTAGCACAATCTAGCACAACTTTTAATTTTTTTGTTTTTCAAAATGGCGGTGCTAACTTCATAAACATGTCTATCAGGGGTGAAAAAGCGGTTCCGAGGACGTCGTTATCAAGCTACCGCAAAGCTGAATTGGCCGGGACATCGGAAGGAACAAGTGCGGATGCTGCCTTCAGCGAGCTCGTAAACCGCTTTGAGAGGAGAGGATGCGTTTTGCAAAACACCACCGAGAATGAGGTCTAGCTCATTTTCGGCCTTTACCTCCGCTGAAACTACTGCCAAGATGAGGCAAACAAGTACTGAATCAGTTTCGGAGCGCAGAGCGGCCCTACAGAAAGAGCACGAGGAGGATAGGGAGCATGCATAAATGATGTCACGGGCTGGGGGGGGGGGGGTCAACATTTGTGACAAATTGTGGCGGAGGGGAGGGGGCTCTGGTCTTTTTGGAAGTCATATTCTATGCTATAGTTATTTTAGACGTAAATATGGAAAATATTTTTAAATTACGCGCGTCGTGTACGTCATCGCGTCGAGTGCGTCAAATTTCGACATCACAGTCGATAAAACAGGTTTCTAATGTAGTCTGCTTGTGCTCGTGTATACGCTGTGTTTATGTTATTATGTCGGCACGTTAGCTAATGAAGTTAAAAAAAATTGTCTAAAAACTTGTATTTGAAACTTTACAATGCCTATGAAAAGGCCCATCCTACAAGAAAAAAACAAAAAATCCAAACTGTAACGAATAAGCTTTGGAAAGAAATTAAATCTCAATCAAAAGACGCTGAAGATCGCCGTGTAAACACGGAGAATGAGATTAAAAAATTGAACTTGATTGCTTTCAGAAGTAAAGTGAAATATTCCAATTTTTTCTTACAGGTAAGTATTGAGTAGCATATATTACAGTGTTAAATTAAACTCGAAAATATTTGCGGAGAATTGTTTATAACCTCAAAATTTCAACAAACGTCCCAATGCATTTTTTGTCTTTGTTTACAAAAATGTCGTCTCGAATATCGTACAATAATAGTTTTATTTCTCTATGAAAATCGTACAACAACTGAAAATAAAAATAAATATTGGCATAAACATTATTTTCACGTAAAACTTTCAATTTTCTCCGTTGTATAACTTTTTTATTTTTGTATTCTTGTTTTCGTTTCAGTGCTCGAAAAATCCATGTATCGGGGGGCAGAACGAAATTAATGAAGAAAAAGTGAGCAGCCAGATTTCTGCAACAAATCCTGGTGCTACTGTTGAATTGGAAAAAGGACCTTCGTCTCCTGGCGCGTCTGAAATCGGTAAATCGTTAGCAACACCTGCTCAACAAAGTACCAAGGAGAAAATTGTTCAAATGGAGGCAAAACTTTACGAATTATAAACAAGGGCTAATTCAATCCTTTGTACGTCGGAAATACAGACGGAGAAAAGAAAACTAGAAACCGAGCTCAAGAAAGAAAACTTTTATTTAAAAACATTGGGTGACGATCAAGCAAAACAGCAGAAATCTAGACAAAAGAAGCGTATGAAATACGGTGAAGCTTGTGAAAAAAATCCTGAACTTCTGGAGATATTCGGTCGAAAAAAATCCGTCGGGCGCCCGTCATGTGAAAGCAATCAGCCTCATTTGTTGGATACGATCGTTTCTCTAGTTTCGGTTGGTGGCAGTGCGCATTCTAGACATCGGGAAGATATACTAAAGAGCTGCAAGACTCTGACACAATTACATACTGAATTATTATCACTTGGTTATGTGATAAGTAAGTCCGCTACTTATTTAAGATTACTGCCGAAAAAATGCGATTCAAGAGAGGGAAAAAGACATGTCAATGCTGCACCTGTCAAGCTGATCAAATCTCAAACGAGCGAGCATAAGAGCCATCCCGACAAGAACTTTTGCATTGCAACTATTTCCGCTCTCAATCATGTGGCTTCTTTTCTTGGACCAGAACAGGTATTTTATTTATCTCAGGATGATAAATGTCGCGTACCTCTTGGAGTCAACATTTCAAAGAAGCAGCAGTCAATTTTGATGCGAGTCGAGTATAAAATTACGCTTCCTGATTACGATTGGGTCAAAGGAGAACGTCATAAGCTAATTCCAATACGCTGGAATCAAGATTACAGAAGGGATTAGGAATAGGTGAGCCTAATTTTATCTCGTATTTTGGCCCAACAGTCATTCGGATCAGAAGTGGAAAGCATGATTCATCGGATGTAATCAGTCATGCCATCGATTTTGAATACGTTTTACAAAACGAATTATTTACTCCGTTGTGTAAGACAAAAATTGGCTCCATCAAGCCAGTTGTCATCATTTTGACAGACGGCAGTCCTGATGGGAACCCCCGGTATGAAAAAGTGATCAAGTCTGCCATTCAACACTTCAATAAGAATAATTTGGACGCAATATTCCTTGCTATCAATGCACCGGGCCGAATTGCGTACAATCCGGTCGAAAGAAGGATGGCTCCCCTGAATCAAATGACGTCTGGCGTGATACTAGAGGCAGAGCATTATGGTTCGCACCTGGATGATCAAGGTAAAACCGTCGATACTCAATTGGAGCAGCAGAATTTCAAAAATGCTGGAGAAACATTAAGCGAAATCTGGAATACGTGTGTTATTGATGGCTATCCTGTAAAAGCAATGTTCGTCGAAGCCCGTGATTTGGATTCAAAGGAGGATTTCGTTTTAGACTCAATAGATCAGCGATGGTACGCGAAACATGTACGCAAATCGCAGTATTTAAGGTAGGTGTCTAGTGTAGAGAGCGAAAAACAAGCTTATTTTCAAAAACGTTTTTCTCAGTTTCTTTATTAAGTATTGTAATTACAACATTTTCTAGAACATAATGCTATCTTTATAGAATGGGGAAAAAATGGTTTACATCGTCCAGCGTTTTTTTTCCAATTATCAGAAGGCGCCAAAGTCGAGTCCTCAATAAAAAGGTGTTCCCATGGCGGACAAACAATCTTCGGATTGGAACGTTTGAAACAAAAATAGGAAATAACTTTTTAAAGAGGAAGATATGCCACATGGTAATTCACCTGCCTAAAATCGATAATAGAAAAAAATGGCGGCTATTTGAAAAACACTGTACGAAAATCGACATATTTTTGCACCGTTTGCGTCCTGTAAATTTTTATATTATAAATTTTTTTCTAAAAATCTGGTGAATTACCATACAAAACACCTTAATAAAGAATCGTACAAAGTTTCATCAAAATCGATGTAGTGGTTGCGGAGATTGTTTGTCGGCCATGGGAACACCTTTTTATTGAGGACTCGATTTTGGCGCCTTCTGAAAATTGAAAAAGAAACGCTGGACGATGTAAACCATTTTTTTCCATTCGATAAGGATGGCATTATGTCCTTGAAAATGTTGTAATTGTAATATCTAATAAAGAAGCTGACAATGAGAAAAATGTTTTCGAAAATAAGCTTGTTTTTTCGCTCTCTAGACTAGACACCTACCTTAACGCAAATTGTTAAATGTAAAGATGAAACTTGCTGCAGTGCGCATAGGAGTGATTTACATAAGATATTGAAGAATGGATTTTTACCACCTCCTCTGTTGGTCAAACAATCTGCTGATGGGAGTACTTCCGCTGCAGATGTAGCTGATAGAAAGGCTAGATTTCTACCTCTTTTCACGCAATTGGCAATTGACATAAAGCACAACAACGTTGGATTTTTGCAAGTAAGCGAATATTTTTTTAATAATTCATATAGAATTTCATATTTAATATAAGTAATTCGGTTTTATTCGCTAATTCGCAGACACCATATGACGTCTTCTGTCCGACTGTTAACGATCAATTATACGATAGGACTTGTACCATTTGTGGGCTTTACTTCTGTTAAAAAAAAGCAGTTAAAATTCACTTGAAAGAGTGCCATGATAAGAACGAGCAAACTGCAACATGTTCGCGGGTACGGCCTATTACAATTGCAAGATTTTGAGATACCGAAGCTCTCTGTGTGGTACAGGACAGTTTGGGAAATTTGGAAGCTGAATGGATTGATGTGGATTCAATCGATTCTAAACACGTTCCGCAACCAATGGAATTTGGCGATGATGATTTGGGTGGCCTTCCAGCTGTCACCAATTTTTCAGAGTGGGTTGGAAGCCCTTGGGAAGACGAGGTTCCAGAAAAACCCAGTCAATAAAATTACATTGCTAGATCGCATTTGCGCAATTTTTTACCAAGTCATTAATATAATGTATAACTAATAATAACTTAATTAGTAGCTTATAATTGAGAATAATGATAATGATATTATGTTGACCAAATATGTACTAAAATTTATGTAGACTTAATATTTGTGTACTTAGAAAGTTTACAAAGAGATAAAACTTGATAAAAAAATATAAAATTGGTTCGACGATCAATTTTTTACTTTTACCCCCCTTAATTTGAGGATCGGGACGTCACATTTTAGGGGGGGGGGGGGTTAATCACTTGTGACAATTTATGACAGAGGGGGTGAAAAAACGTAAAATATCGTGTGACATCATTCATGCATGCTCCCATAGGCTGCGGGAGCGGCTACTGTTCATTCAAGAGAAACTGGAGGGGACGGTAGCACAGGCTGCCGTCCAAAATAACGTCAGCAGTCATAAAAAGCGGTATGAAAGTCATTTTCAAGGTCACGGAGCTCGCGCTGAGTGAACGAGACAAGGAAAGACAGGGACGGTCGACAGAGGCGCAGGCAGCTTTGCCTACAAAGGCATAACGCGAGCGCGAACAGACGACCCCAAAGACAAACATTGCCGCGGGAGCAAGCAGACAGCAGGCTACCGGCGGGAGGTGGAACACAGTTAAACCACAGACGAGGTACAGAATAGACAACTCATCCAATGCATTTTTCAGCTGTATACAATTAGCCGGAATTTTTTTTAAATTATGGATTTCTGATAATTGCATTTATGGAAACGTTTGCGAGGAATTGTGCTGTAATTAGAATCGTTTAAGAGTTAATTGTTCAATTGTAATTACACAAAATGTAATACCCCATGAAGTTGGCCGGAAAAATTTTTCAATTAACAATAATTAACTCTTTTTTTTATTGACTTGCAAATTGTTTGTACTTTTCAAATTTGTCATCAATAACGTTTGAGAGTTTATAGTTTAATTGTAATTACATAAAATGTAATACCCCATGAAATTGACCGGGAAAATTTTTAATATTAACAATAATTAACTCTTATTTTTTTATTGTCTTGCAAATTGTTTGTACTTTCCAAATTTGTCATCAAAAACGTTTGAGAGTTTATAGTTTAATTATAATTAAATAAAATATAATGAGCAATGACATTGACTGACAAGGAAGGTACCTGAGGTGTAACTCACCGATTTTGATGAAATTTTAGTAGGTTATAGTTCGTGAAAAAATAATCGACACTTATTTTCTCGTTTCTGCGGTAAAAGACTTTTAAGGGGTGAAAACAACCCTCAAAGTTGACCCCAAAAAACGTTTTTTTGATATATTTTTGACAAATTTCAACCCCTAAATAACTTTATCCAGATATATCTCGGTCCCTAATGAATATTTTGCAATGGGACAAAATGGAAAATATTCCTTGCGAAAAACGCCAGTTGATTGATGTTTTTTACCATAGGGGTTGCAACCCCTATTTTTTATTTCGGAAAAACATTATATCATTGATAAATTCACTGTAAAAAATCAATTTTAGCCTTAAAAAATTAGGAAAAAATGTTTTTGTAAATTAAATGAAATAATTAAGGGGGTAAGGTCACCTATAAAAGAAAAAGTATATTAATTTTTTTTACAACTTTTATTATAAAAATACATTTTTAAAATATACATTGTCAATTGTACTACTAAATACTTACTAAATTATTTTTTCGAAATCCCTAGTATGTAGTATAAACATACTAGAGATTTGTTAAAAATTTCCATTTGGCGCAAGGTTCAAGGAGCACCGATTGACCGATTTGACTCTGCAATGGCTCATTTTCCCTGGAAGACCATCCTTTATGGAATGAATGTGGGAATTTGGAAGGAAAAAAAATTACGAAAGTTCTGAATTTTTTAAACCCAAAAACAAAACAAAAACCAAAATTACGTATATATATCTGATAAAAAGTGGTGTAACTTTTTGTTTACTTACTTCCAAATTTCCCACATTCATGCTGTAAAGGGTCTTCCTCCGAATGAAATGAGACCTTGTCGAGGCAAATCGATCGAGGCAAATCGATCTATCGGTGCTTCTCGAACCCTGCGCCAAATGGAAATTTTTAACAAATCCCTAGTATGTTTATACTACATACTAGGGATTTCGAAAAAATAATTTAGTAAGTATTTAGTAGTACAAATTTCAATGTATATTTGAAAAATGTATTTTTATAATAAAAGTTGTAAAAAAAAATTGATATACTTTATCTTTTTATAGGTGACCTTACCCCCTTAAGATGACATATTTCAGGATTTTGCACAAAACCGCCCCTACAAATCGTCCACTACCTTTTAAAGCGAATATTCATTTGTGACAATAACAGCGTATTTTTCCCATTAAACATACTCTCCATGTGAGCTAAATAATATTTTCTATCAAGTACGATAGTGCAACGATATTTTTGAACAAAACAGAATTATGGGGTGACAAATTTCCACCCCCTAGTAACTTTTTTTATACATCCTCGCTCCTAATGAATATTTTGAGATAGTACCTAATGGAAAAAATTTATTGTGGAATGCACGTAACCTCGGTTTGTTTTCTATAAACTGAAGCACACAAAAGCTTATGGGGTTTGTAGAGTACGGTGTAGTGGTAGAATTATCCCTTATGTGTTTGTATATTTTACACTGTTGGATTTATTTGTAAGGTAGTTGACTAATTAAGTGCATAATTTTCAATTAATTTTATTATCAAACTGTAAATATTAAATAACAGAACTAATATTGTTGTATATTATGTGTTCTACATTTTCCGTTTGAAATATATTGATCTACAAGGTTTTCACAAAATAGTAATCTTCATAGAAATGTTTCAAACATAATGTTTTTTTACATCATCTGCATTGTACAATAGCTGGAATCACCCATTTTATTCATGGTTGATTTTTCAGGTTTTGAATAATTTATTGAAAAATTAAAAAAATAGTTTTCATACAGAAGTTGCAGAATCTAATGGGAAGTATAAAACTGTAGCAAAAAATTAACGGAAAATGTAGAACATATAATATACAACAAAATTAGTTCTCTTATTTCATATTTACGGTTTGACATCACTTAATTAGTCACCTACCTTACAAATAAATTCAACAGTGTAAATTATACAAATATATAAGGGATTATCTTACCACTACACCGTACTCTACAAACCCCATAAGTTTCTGTGTGCTTTAGTTTATTGAAATAAAAACCGAGGTTACGCGCATTCTACAATAAATTTTTTCCATTCGGTACCATCTCAAAATATTCATTAGGAGCGGAGATATATATAAAAAAAAGGTACTTGGGGGTGGAAATTTGTCACCCCATAATTCTGTTTTGTTCAAAAATATCGTTGCACTATCGTACTTGATAGAAAATAATATTTAGCCTGCAGGGAGAGTATGTTTAATGGGAGAAATGCGCTGTTATCGTCACAAATGAATATTTGCTTTAAAAGGTAGTGCACGATTTGTAGGGACGATTTTGTGCAAATTCCCGAAATATGTCAACTTAATTATTTCATTTAATTTACAAAAACATTTTTTTCTAATTTTTTAAGGCTAAAATTGATTTTTGACAGTGAATATATCAATGATATAACGTTTTTCCAAAATAAAAAATAGGGGTTGCAACCTCTATGGTAAAAAAAAACATCCATCAACTAGCGTTTTTCGCAAGGAACATTTTCCATTTTGTCCTAGTGCAATATATTCATTAGGGAACGAGATATATCGGGATAAAGTTATTTGGGGGTTGAAATTTCTCACCTCATAATTCCTTTTTGCTCGAAAATGTCATTGCACTCTCGTAATTGGTAAAAAAATAATATTCAGCTCGCATGGAAAGTATATTTCATAGGAGAAATGTGCTTTTCATTGTTATAAGTGGATATTCGTCTTATAGGGTAGTTAAGGAATGTAGGGGCGCTTTTTCGCAAAATCCCGAAATGTGTCAACTTAGTTATTTCATTTTATTTACAAAAACATTTTTTTCTAATTTTTTAAGGCTAAAATTGATTTTTTACAGTGAATATGTCAATGAAAAAAATCGTTTTTCCAAAATAAAAAATAGGGGTCGCAACCCCTATGGTCAAAAAAACATCCACCAACTAGCATTTTTCGCAAGAAACATTTTCAATTTTTCCCACCGCAAAATATTCATTAGGGGCCGAAATATATCAAAAAAACGTTTTTTTAGGGTCAACTTTGAGGGTGGTTTTCACCTCTTAAAAGTCTTTTACCGCAGAAATGAAAAAATACGTGTCGATTATTTTTTCACGAACTATAACATACTAAAATTTAATCAAAATCGGTGAGGTACACCTCAGGTACCTTCCTTGTGAGAGATTATTTAAAATTAACAATAATTAATGTTTTTTTTTCATTTTCTTGTAAATTATTTGTAGTTTCCGGACATTTCATTATAAGCGTTTAAGAGCCAAATTAATTATTGCTGCAATTTAAATTATATATCAAGAGTGTGTTCACAAATTTGTTATTAGGCTTATCCGTTTCCTCCTTCGACCACCTATGCTTCGACCATACTATGACCATACATACAGTTTCCTCTGTTTTCCTCGGTCAGTTGCCCGGAGGCTGAAAACATAACCTCACGATGTGAATGCTTTCAAAGTTCAACTTTAAGTTCCTTGCTCGTTAGGTGTTTATAAAAAAAAGAAAACGAAAGAATAGTGTAATAATTTTGGCCATTCCAAATTACATAAAACTTTGGTAAGTAGATTTTATTATATACTTATAATTTTCCAAAGTTTTAATTCATTACTGAAACTTCTGCGTTGCATGGATTAAACCAATTCTCAGACTATTTTTAAATTAACTATAATATTAAATTAAACACAGTAACGAATTTCGTTTCCCTTAGAAAGTCAAGACAATTGTACCTAAAAACCATGAGTTTACCCAAATTTCTTTAATCTTATCAAACATGTAATAACGATTAACCCTCAGCGGGTACTCTATACTGTTTGTCCCGATCCGGGTACTCTGGGTCTGTGAGACCCGAGCGATTTTCAATCGCATATAACTCGGAGCCAAATCATCGTAGGGAGACGTTTTTTTTTAAATCCATCGCCAGAATCTCAAAAAAAACGAATGCGTTATCCATTTTACTCCAAATCTAAAGGTTTTGTTAATATTTAACAAAATACAAGGAGACCTTTCGAAAAAAAATTTTTTTTTTCAAATTGTTGTAAAAAAATGAAAAATAAAGATAAATTAATTTTAAAAACGGTTTTTAAAGCTTAAGTGTTGTACTTTAAGGCTGTATAGGTCATTTTTCGATTAAATTAGGATAAGCAATTTATTTTTGCGATTGAAAGTTAGTATTTTTTACAACGTATTTTTCATATATACACGGCCATTATCGCTAGAAAATTTGCAAAAAAAAGTGTTTAAAAAATTTTTTAGCCAACCTTATCATAAAATAAGTTATATTTACATGCAAACATATATATATATATATATATATATATATATATATATATATATATATATATATATATATATATACATATGTATATAATGTTAAAAAAAATATATATATATAAATATAGAGTTGCAATGGTAAAGAAAGATAAAAATCGAGATATATTATTTGAAAAGTATTTATTATCTGAAAACTATTATCATTATAACATTGTAATTATTTTTTACATATCGGTAGTTGAACAAGCAGAACAAATTTTAGATGTAACTCCTCGTTGATGTAACAAAGAACCGTAACTCCTCGTTACGGTTCTCGATTGCTGCCAACTCAGCGACGGACCGCGTGCGAGACCGCGTCTCCATTTCTGCCTTAAAAAAAAACTAAGCTATTAAAAAATTTTTTTCACGAGCACTATACATTAAAACATATTTTTACATTATTAAGTAATTTAAATATAAATTCTAAATAATTATAATTTTTTCATAAAACTTACTTTATGACACTACGGGTACTCTGGGTCCAGGAGACCCGAATCGAATTTTTCAATGCTCCTAACTCCGTAGGTGACGTCGCACTGGAATGGCACGAGTGCTCCCTCGATTTGGCACACAAAGAAGGATTTTTCCCCGCTATAACGAATCCCCCTCCCCTGCGCCCCTCCGAGATATTCACATATACGATTTTGCGCTCGGGTCTGTCAGACCCAGAGTACCCGCTGAGGGTTAACTATTGACATTGCTCACAACATTTGTTTTGCCTTTTCAATTCCTTAAAATTTTTGTTTAATGTGACTAAAGACTCTTCCAATATGAAAATATTTTGCTCTTTCAAGTTTAAATTGTATTTTTATTTATTCAATTTATTTTATGTATTTTTATTATTTTTATTTCATTTTGTTTCAGAGGATTTATCTGTACTCTAAAATCGACATGCCTCGGAAGAGTGTAATGGCCAAAGATGATGCAATTAGCATTTTAATGAAATATATTGATTATTTCATAACGATGGAGTTTCCCGAATACTTGGCTGCAGTGTGGCAGAATTTAGCCAGAGAGACTGAGGAGATTTGGAGTAAAAAATGTTAGTGGATAAATGTGAGAGATTATTTAAAATTGGCAATAATTAACCCTCTTTTTCATTTCCTTGCAAATTGTTTGTAGTTTACGGACATTTCGTTATAAGCGTTTAAGAGCGAAAGTAATTATTTCTACAATTTGAATTAAATATTACATTTCTTATTAGCCTTATCCAATTTCATCGTGTAGGATGTTGTAATTACAAGTTGAAAATTAGGTTTATTATTTACGAAACAATTTATTTATTGGTTATTATTTTACGCGGTTCCACGATTGTGAATTACTTCGTGCTGTTCTTGAAATTAATTTTAATGCATAAAAAAATTGGACGGATTTACCAAAATTTTGCCATTGTTCCTATAATATCGGCTCGTCGGTAAAGTAGGAAACGTGCTATAACCGTAATAGTTGTACTTAACCTAGCGTATAGAAATTAATTTGTACAGTTAATACCTCATAAACTATATGATCAAGATTCTTAAACTTTTGTACATGAATATAATTTTAATTAATCAACCGAATGTAAATATTTACAAATGGTTATTAGATTGCTTTTTTTTCGGCAATATTGGTAAATAATTGGATATTTTGGAAATGAAAGATAGCTCAAATCCCTTTTTTTGTTTAGTTTTAAATATCCTTTCTTATTTTCTTAATTTTTTGTCTTTTTTAAATTCAGGTTGCAAGAAAAATGCCACGAGCACCACGTATTCCTAATGAGGAAGCAGTTTTGACATTAGTTGAAAAATATCCAACGATGCTAATAGCAACAGATTTGCCGACTTATTCCGATCCAGTGTGGAAAAAGCTGGCTACAGAGCACAACGGCAAGTGGACTGCCCATAATTGGTATAACAAACTAAAAAAAGACAACAACAGCGGAATCTTAAGTTTGGCTAAAAGAAAACTGCAACTAAACGTGTCCCAAAATGCTACTTTTAACGAAACTATCAATTCATCGTTGGATGATAGTCGAGTGGAATTTGTAATCCATGAACGTAAACAAAGAGATGGTGAATCGTTATTTCGATTTTTCTTTAAAAAAGAGGAATGGACTCTTTTCATACCCAGGCAAATGGAGAAAATAAATGAAGTACTTCAATGTACACTGCATCCTAGGCCATGTTGCAATGTCATCGACACCGCTTTTTGGAAACAGAACCGATTACCCTGTGTTTTTGCTTTCGATGGAGCTGTAATCGATACACTTTGTGAGACGTTTTTAAAAATACAAGGACACTGTAAGAGCAGCAGATGTAAAAATGAGTTTCATGGTTTTTGCATTGAAAAACGACGGGTAAACAATACAGAATTACTAATTAATGTGAGAGCAAAGGATACTACGTGGGATGGTGCATGAAGATATGCAATTCGAATTGAACGCTGAGAGAAAAAAACGACTTGAAGAAGAAAAAACTGAAAAACTGCAAGAAGAAAGATGCAGCAAGAAAAAAAGGAAAAATTCATCTCTATCAATAAAGTCCGCTGGAGAAATTAGTGAAAATCCAATAAAAAACATTTACCATATGCAATTTCACCAATTATATCTTGGCTCCATAGAGGACATTTCTTTTAGTCCGCCTTATGTACACTACGGATCAACTGCAGATGTAATTATTTACAAAACGTATTCTTCTTCAACTAGAAGTCCATCAATTAGCATCGGCATAATTGAGAGAATTGATTAAGAAAGGATTGTCATCGTCAAAGGTTTCCTTGCTAACAATAGCAATCAAAATGGACGATACAGTTCTAGCAATTTTTAATTCCATCCTTGGTGACATAAATCAGTTGACTGTGGAGTTTTGGATAAAGAAATGGCTTCGTCGCATAAAATCACGACCAAAACAGGTTACAATACCTTATGACGAAGTAATGATATCATCGTGCTCCCAAGGTTTTAATGATCTTGCAACTGATCGATACATTGATAAAACGTTTCACAATTCTTTGTAATAATCAATTACCTCGAACTTTAACAGTTTTGCGAATTGAATTCAGAGGAGTTCGACATTTCTATATTAAATGTGTTGCTTTAATTGCCAAAAGTAGAGATCTTGAGGAATTTAAAGAATTATTTATGTTGACTTGTGTCGTAGCTTTGCAGAATTACAAAGATTTAATCATCTATGTAGACACCGATGTAAAGGTGGATGACGACAGAAAAAAACTTCAAAGAATGTTTTCAAGACTCGACGATTGTTTTCCGGAGATGTTAAAAAATATTGAGACTCAAATGAATTTAAAAACTGCCGCTTCTACTATGCACATATTGGCTGACAGTTCTTCAAAAAGTGTAAAATTTGTGTTTGAATTTATGAATAATTTACGCTATATGGATGAGATACCAGAAACTACTGTTGAATTTACTGACTGTGAGACATAAAAAATCGAAGAGTTCATCATGAAACTTATCTTCTCAACATTTCGTTTAGCCCAAAAAGGAAACTAATTAAATGCCTATTTTTTACCTGGAATTGTATGTCATCTTTATGCCTTAGACAAGGGTTTTCCTATGTGGACTGCCGTTGCTATGCCTCCAGCATATCTGCAATCAGCTCAGAATCATGCCCAAAAATACGTCGAAGAAATCAAAGAGTCGGTGCTATCGAACTTTAAAGATTTACCTGAAGTGGATAAATTTTTGGAATTTCATATGAATTCATTATTGCAAAATGAAGTAAAAAGTCCATCAAAATTACACATGAATGACGCTGAACAGAAAAACGAAAAGATAAAATCTAATTCAAGGAAATCCATTAATAATAATGCAGACACAAATTTGTATTCCCCTCCATCGACAGTTTATTTTTATCCCGAAAATAAAAAAGATCACCAAACACATGAGGGTTATCAAGAAACCCCGCCTAGAGCTTCAAAATCAAACGAAATATTTATTTCGGACTGCAGTTTCAATTCAACTATTAAAAATCCCAGTGAAGAAGACACCAACCCAAAATTTGAGAGAGAATAAGACGAAATGATGGATGATAAAACAGCTGAGAATCCTCGAGGAACTACGGAAATTTTTTTAAAACCGCAAAATGGTGGTAAATATGAGTTTGACAAGGGCTGTACCAGGGTGGTGGGTCACCGATTTTCCCCAATCTTTGCACACTTTTAGTAGTCCATTAGGACAATATAATGTGCAAATACTAAGGTGCACTTCTCAAGCGTTTTCGAGAAAATCGCAAGCAAAGTTTGCGATTTTCTCGAAAACGCTTGAGAAGTGCACCTTAGTATTTACATATTATATTGTCCTAATGGACTACTAAAAGTGTGCAAAGATTGGGGAAAATCGGTGACCCACCACCCTGGTACAGCCCTTGTGAGACAGAAAAAGAAGAAATAAAGGAAGATAAAGTTAAAACCGATTCTCACAGGCTTACGTGCTGCATGGAGGAAAATGCTACTTCAAAGGAAAACATGTTTTATAAGATGTTTGAACAAAAACAATCTCAAGCTAAATTTTTTAAAGATTATTCAGAAGTTAAAATAACGAATGAATTAAAATTAAAGTCAACTAATGTATTATTTCTTCGGAACGGTCATCTAGTACCTCCAAGTTTATTGAATGGTAGAAAGAATCAAGTTAAAAACACTTGTGGATTTGACTCAATCTGTAGAATTCTCTTCATGAGCGTTTTAGCAGATTTCCATTTTTATGATTTTGTTTCAAAGTCTGATGACCTGATGATGAAATTAATTTTTGATATTATTAACAAGAAATCCTCAAAAAATGTTTGGAACGACCGATTGCAAATTTTATTGCCGTATTATAAACGAACAATAAAATATATAGGTAGCAACAAACGTGAGATTTTATCACAATTTGATGCAGAGGATAATTTGCTCAATATTTTTAACAATGTAATGAAAATGGAATATAGTGCAATGACTGTACTTGAGTGCAAGAAGTGTGGTGACACTTTAGGGACTCGTCCCTCCTTCTCTCCAAATCGTTGGACTATTGAGCACTGTGGTTTCAAGAAGCTGCAAGAGGTTTTAGACTTTCATCCAATCTTGTTAAAAGTACAATGCTCAAAATGTAAAGGAAAAGGTGTTTTAAGAATATGCCCAAATACCTATATTTTTATCGATCTAGATGTAAGACGAGCACAGAACAAGGGCGTTTCCGTAAGAGGACGATTAAAAGACTTGCCAGTAGAAATTGATATGGGTAAAAAATATAGGTAAGTTACTCATAAGAAATTATTTTAAAAAAAGAAACGAAACAAAATAAAGCAATTGTTTTCATTTTAGACTAGCTGGCATTATTCACCATGAAATGGGACATTTCATTGCCTACTGCAGGAAATTGTCTGGTTACTGGGAATGTTACAATGATATTTTGTGGAAAGTGGAATCTTGTACTGCAAATGTGGAAGTTGAACCGCATGGTGCAATATACGTGCTGCAAGCGACTTAGTGCTATTATTATGGAGACTGAACGAGTATAAAGGCATTGATTTCTCAGTATTATCTTTAAAGAGTTTATTGATAAATATTCTATATTTTTTGTTAACACAAGTAAAAGTGAGATATTAATAGTTTTTTGTAATAACTTTGAAGTTTATATCAACAACCTGATTTTTTAAAAATCAAAAATAGTATTTTTCTTTAATAAAATGAAAAAAAACAAGATGAATACAATGTGTATAAACTTTATTTAAGTTTCCATTAAACAATTATTTATTTTTATAAAAATTAAAAAAACAGAAATATTACAATTTGTATGACTACTGTTACTTGGAAATAACTTTCTTGACTTATTTTATATTGATATATGGCGAAACGAGTTGCCTGCAGTGAGCAACCGTCTCTTTTGAGTTTTGCAACGATACGAATATCGTTGGAAAACTCAAGTTTCCCGACTCAAAAAAAAAAGAAATAACTCTAATTTGGGTGCCAGTCGGTTTTTCCCGAAACCGACAAAACGACTCAACACAAAAAAAAAGAACTTACTCTAGCCCTAGCTCTGGTAGAGGGGCGTGTTCGCCCAACTTTTCCCTGAAACTCGAAAATGGACACAACGACACAAAAACAAAAAAAAAAGGGCGCGAGAGAGAAAAAGAAATCACAAAAAAAATAGATCGCAAGAGAAATTAAAAAAAAGAAAAAACCGTCTTTATTCAATAAATAAATAGATAAATAAAACTCTTTCACTCTCTCTCTCACTCGCGACTCGGAAAAATAAATAATAAGATTCTACACAAAAAAAACTACGAAATGGGAGGAAACCTCCACTCACCAACGCAAGATAATAAAACCACCACAAAAAAAGAATATCGCAAAAATAGCCAAATATATTCGGTAAGGTGTTCACGATGCCAATACAGGATCGTAAGTGAAGATCCGCTCCTTCGCAACGGTCCTCGATCCCTCAAATCTCTAGCTGACGTCACACCAGCGACATGACCGATAACGCCATCGAACCTGGCTCTAGATCACTCGATCTTTCGCTAGATAAGTCGTCAGGATCGGTAATCGCCAGGATGGTCAAGTAGAGCGATAATTAAAGTGCTCTACTTTGGCTTCATTATCCTTCGCAGATGGCTCTATCCTCTATCACGAAAAATTCTTGTTACGGGACTTTTCCGAGCGGGAATCTCATCCACTCCAAAGTCACCGTTCCCTCGATGGTCTCGCAATTCTCTCGGAGATTTCGCGATTTACGCCAAGGTGGTAATGGTGAGTGATAGGGTCCTCCTTTCGCAATCGTTGAACGGAAAATTAGTCGCAGCATTCACACACTCACTCAAACAGCAAACGCAATAATCTCAACGAATTCGCTACCAAAGTAGCCGCAACAATCTCAAATCGCATTAATAATGATCGTAATAGTCAAATCTTAATTCTAATACAAGATAATATCATGAAATTATTGGGAGTTACACTCCTCTCCCAAGACTTACCATCCTGTATTTTCTCGCGACTCAGTTTAGCTCAAAATTTGTAACGGGTAAAAGTTACCATGTTACAACTCCCCCTCCCAGACCGAACGTGCGGTGGTGAGCACGGAGGAAAGAAAACAAAAAAAATCCAAACGCTACCAAAACCCAAAACCAAACTCTAACTACAACATGCACTCTACTAAAATTGTTTCTTTTCGCGAAGTTTTTAATGTAGGGGTTTCAAATCTTTCAGATGATATTTCCCTACATAATCTTTATCCAATGTCTCCACTTCATAAATATTTGGAGAACATTTCTTCGCGATAACAAAGGGTCCCGTAAATTTCGGCGATAATTTAGCCGCTATATTCTTTGACTTATTCGAAAGAACTCTATTCTTAAGCCAAATTCGATCGCCTACGCTAAACAAACGTTCTTTACGGTTTTTGTTGTAGTACTTCGCTTGTCGCAACTCTTCTTCCTTATTCTTTTCCCAGATGATGTCGTAAACTTCCGTAATTCTTTGCATTCGCTCCGTCCATTTACGACGATCTGGGTTTGGAATTTGGGCTCTACTTTCCACTACTCTACGCAAAAATTTGGCTGGACGCGGTTCTCTACCGAAATTTAAAAATGCTGGTGAGGTACCAGTTGAACCGTGACTCGATGTATTGTATGCGCTACGAAATTCGCTAATGTGCTTATCCCATGTCCTATGATCGGCCTCTATAAACGCAACAATCATCGTTTTGATCGTTCTATTGGCCCTCTCTACGGGGTTTGCCTGAGGGTAATACACCGGTGTTGTCGAAAAATGGATACCGAATTCATTCGCTATACCCTTCATTACATTGTTAATAAATTCGGTACCATTGTCCGTGAGCAACACCTCAGGTGCTCCACAACGATATGCTGCGGAATCCTCAAACGCTAAACTTATAGTTTTTCCGTTAGCTTTCTCTAATGGGATGCACTCTATCCATTTTGTAAACAAACCCTCGAAAATTAAGAGGTATTTGTGACCTGACTCGGATGGTGGGAACGGACCCATCACATCTGCCGCTACTACGGACCACGGTTGGTCTATATTTCTCGACCCCATTCTGCCAAAAGGCCCCGTTTGCTCTACTTTGCTCTTTTGGCAGATTTCGCAAGCTTTCACGAAATCCTCTACATCCCTATACATATTGAGCCAATAATAATTATTTTTAACGCGAAGGTAGGTCCTATTGACCCCTTGATGGCCAGCTGCTGGAATATCGTGACACTCTATTAAAACATCTTGACGCAAGCTTGGAGGCACAGTCCATTTCCACGGATTTGTGTATCTAAGTGTATTATTCTCTAATTGATTCGGACAATAGTGATATAGTTTCCCACCCTCTACTTTCCATTCTCTAAATCTTGATGGGGTTTTCTCTACTCCTTTTACTCTGTTTTCGTACAAAAGTTCTTTGGTCGGAGTAGCCTGTAACGCCATAACCATATCGCTATCATCTTCCTCAAACATCCGCGAGAGGGCATCTGGCACATGGTGCAGAGCTCCCTTGCGGTGTATGATCTCAAAATCATACTCCAACAGCTCCAAAGCCCATCGTCCTAACCGACCTAACGGGTTTTTAAGGTTATGGAGCCATCGCAAACTCGAATGATCCGTGATCACCTTGAAGTGGTATCCTTCAAGGAAATGACGGAACTTTTGTATGGCCCATATAACCGCTAAACACTCCTTTTCAGTTGTCGTATATTTTCTTTCCGCCTCTGACAAACTTCTGCTAGCATATGCGATCACTTTCTCTACTTTATCTTGTATCTGTGTTAAAACGACACCGATACCTGTATTGCTAGCATCCGTTTGCAGAGTAAACGTACAACTGAAATCAGGATAAGCCAAAATTGGAGCTGAACTCAACAAACTCTTGATTTTCTCAAACGCTATCTGTTGATCCCCTGACCAGTTCCATTTTACATTCTTTTTCAGGAGCCTGGTCAGTGGCTCCGCGATAGTGGAGAAATTTTTATTAAATTTCCTATACCAGGACGCCATTCCCAAAAATCCACGCAATTGTCGCAAGTTCTTAGGACTAGGATACTCTACTATAGGCTCCAGTTTTGTCTCATCCACTAACATGCCATCCTGATTTACTCTAAATCCTAAATACTCTATTTCCTGACAACAGAATTCGCTCTTTTCTTTATTAATAACCAATCCTGTCTCTCTAATACGCTCAAAAACTTGAGTTAACCAGTGTATGTGATCCTCAAATGTTTCTGTCGCAATAATTATATCATCGAGATATGCAATAACAGGATCCATACCTCTGATTAACTTCTCTACTGCTTCCTGAAAAGTTGCAGGGGCGTTGCATAGGCCAAAAGGCATCGTCACATACTGGAATAAACCCATACCCGGTACCGTGAATGCCGTTATTTCTTTGCTTTCCTCCGTCAATGGGATTTGATGGAAAGCTTCCTTTAAATCTACACGCGAAATAAACTTTGCTTTTCGCAAACGATCTAGAATGGACGACATGTACGGTAGAGGATATGCATTCTTCTTCGATACCGCATTTACTCTACGAAAATCTATACACAATCTATAGGAGCCATTAGACTTCTTCACCATAACTATGGGAGAAGACCAAGGACTCCTAGAGGGCTCAATGATTCCCTTCGCTAACAATCTATTAATTTCCTTATGCATCGCCTCCTGAACTTTAGGGGATACCATGTAATATCGCTGTTTGATGGGTTTGTGCCCCTCAACATCGATATGGTGTGTCGCTAGTGTCGTCGTCTCTCCTTCCTCATGTAACGTTGGTAGTTCCTGATTCAGGAGAGTCTCTAAAATTTCTTTCTCGAAAGCTTTTAATGACGACAGTCCGCAACACGTGTCTGGTACACCTGTTTCCAGGCCTCGCAAATACTGGTGCCAGACTTGCGAATCCGCGATACACCAAAGATTCGATTCAGCATTTCTCCGAACACCACAAATTCTCTCAAAGTCTGTACCTAAAATACAGTTAAACATTAAATTCGGAAAAATGCCAATCGAAATCATTTTTGTGACACTATCTATCTCTACTGGAAGTGTAATTTCTTCCCCTAAGCTTGTCACACTACCATCCGCTAACACTACCGAACGATAAGCTGAATGCGTCTCAAAATTTTGGATTGCCTGGATTCGGTCGTACGCCAATGCACTAATATATGTTTTGCTTGATCCCGAATCCATCAATCCTTCTAAATAAACGCCCCCTATCTTAACTTGGATGAGGGGTTTCCCGATTTTCCCTACATCCATGTTCGCTAAACACTCTAAATCCTGCTCTAATCGGCCTGGCTCGAAGTTGATGCTACTGGTTCTGGAGATTTCCTCAAAACTGCGGGCTTCGGGGGCCCGCTTTTCCCGTTTTTTAAACAACTCGAGCAATTATTCCGGGTTTTACCCGCTAAACCGCAACCGTAACAATTCCCTGATCTCAAAGGCTTCTTGCAAGCCGACTTAATGTGGCCTCTCTGGTTGCAATTCCAGCAGAGAGGCCCTCTAGATTCCGTGTTCGGAGACGGTCTCTCTACATACGCTAACGTTTCCTCCAGATTCCTATTCTTCGCTACCCTAGCTATATCGCTATACATCGCTACCTTTTGATTAACTGGATTAGGGCGCGATTTTGTAGTCGGTTCCGAGTTCTGCACCACCGCGACGGAACTCTTACTCCGCGATTCGTATAATTTGGGATTGTACTCAAAAGTCGACAATCCCTTCACGCTATTTGCCGTAGGTGGTGACTTATACTCGGAATCAAGAAGCCACACTCTCTCTAATTCGCGACCTTCGCGCGCTAATCCCTCTAACGAAACAAATGATTTTCTTTTAATGCCTGCTCTAAATTCAGGCCTCAAGCAAGAATAAATATGCTCCAATTGTTCCTCTACCGGGGGTGGCGGTGTCAACCTTCTATAGAGCCCCTCCATACAGATTAAATAATCTGTAATGGGCTCTAGAGATCCTCGAGTTCGCACCCTGATACGTTCTCTAATATGTCGCTGAATGTCGACATCGCTAAACGTATCTCTAAATTTTACGAGGAATTCATTCCAGTTCCTCCGCTTTATATTACTGTTACGATGCCACTGTAACGCAATACCCGTAAAAAGTAGTGGCAGCGCTTCTAAAATTTCGCGATCTTCCATTCCGTAGAAGTTTCTATATTCCTCTAAACGCGATAGAAACTCTTCGGCCTCTAACCCCGCAATTCCGTTAAATTTAAATCCCCATTTCGAAACATCTATCTTCTTTTTGGGAACAGAGGTGTTTAAATGCGGGTTCTGACTTTCGAGAGAAATCGGCTCTACGCTATTGCCCTGTGGATTCGCGAATGTGGCCGCAAACTGCACGTTACGCGAATTCAACGGACTCGGAGTCTGCACGTTATCGCTAAAATGTACCGTAGGCGCTACCGGAGCTGCCGTAGGTACTGTTGTATATGACATAGGTGCAAAACTCGAAGGTTGCACCATCGAAGTGCTCCTAGTGCCACCAATATAAATGACATCGCTATTCCAATGTCCCGTGGACATTGAAGTAGTCACAGTCACAGAAGTACTAGTGGTAGTACTGACCGTGACTGGTACCTCAGTTACTGAACCACAAAAATCCAAAATTTCTTTTTCAGCCTGTGTCGGCTCGCTAACGCTATTTATCGCTAATTCATCCAGGGGGCTCCATGGAACATTTTCACCAATACCAGCTTGCCTGTAGAAGGCCCCGGTCAACCTATCTCGCAACTGTTTCTCGGAACCCTCCGGATTTAACCTCCAGCCGACTAAAATGGCCGAAAGTGCCGGGAGTGGGATATAGTTTACCCATCCACCCTGGGCATCACAATTGGATCCTTGTGGGTTATACCGCTCCGCCATAATTGAAAAAAAAGATTTCAAAATTTTAATTTAAAAAAAAAGTTTCGCAAAAAAAAAGTAACCAAAAGAAAAAATATTTCGCAGACAGCAAGAAAAAAATGTTTCCGCAAAAAAAATTTCAAAATAAAGAAACTATTCAAAGCTAACCGTAAAGAACGCTAACTCACAGAAAAAAAAAACTCTGGAGGAGACAAAAGAAAAAAAAAATTCTCTCTAACGAGTGAAAAAAAAATCAAATAAAAAAAAACTTCCCAAAGTTCTCCAAAAAAGCAGAAGAGAAAAAAAAACTCCGTGAAGATAAATTATTCTCCAAAGGAACTCTAAAATATAGATCCGCAAGGAAAATAATAAAAAAAATTGTTTTTAAAAAAAATGAAGAACAATCGTCGCAAAAAAATAATCCACAAATGGAAAAAAAGGAAAAAAAACAAACTTCAAAAAAAAATAAAAATATAAGTTTAATAAAAAGAAACTCCACAACTGTTCCTGCGATGCGAAAGAGAAACAGAACAAAGAATTGTCGCTAATTATTTTCAAATTTGAAAATCCCTAACGACAATCTCTAATTCTCTCACAGCGTGAGAATATTAACGACTTAAATTATCTTTCTTTCTCTGTTCAAGGCCGCTACTAAACACTACTGGTTCCGTTTCTCTAACGTATATTGAAATAATATTTCGCAAAGATGAAATATTAATTCAAATCAGGAAGATATCTTCAAAAAAATAAATAAGAAAATCCTAAAAATCATACGCAAAAAAAACATTCATGTAAAAAAGAAACTGAAAAATTTACTCAACCAAAAAAACTAAAAAAAAAAATACTAAAAAAACTGCTTACGGGAAAAGTTGGAAAACTCCCCGAAAACGTTGGGCGCCAGTTGAAACGAGTTGCCTGCAGTGAGCAACCGTCTCTTTTGAGTTTTGCAACGATACGAATATCGTTGGAAAACTCAAGTTTCCCGACCCAAAAAAAAAGAAATAACTCTAATTTGGGCGCCAGTCAGTTTTTCCCGAAACCGACAAAAAGGCAAAACAGATGTGGTGAGCAATGTCAATAGTTAATCATTATTACATGTTTGATAAGATTAAAGAAATTTGGGTAAACTCATGGTTTTTAGGTACAATTGTCTTGACTTTCTAAGGGAAACGAAATTCGTTACTGTGTTTAATTTAATATTTTAGTTAATTTAAAAATAGTCTGAGAATTGGTTTAATCCATGCAACGCAGAAGTTTAAGTAATGAATTAAAACTTTGGAAAATTATAAGTATATAATAAAATCTACTTACCAAAGTTTTATGTAATTTGGAATGGCAAAAATTATTACAGTATTCTTTCGTTCTCTTTTTTTTATAAACACCTAACGAGCAAGGAACTTAAAGCTGAACTTTCAAAGCATTCACATCGTGAGGTTATGTTTCCAGTCTTTCCTTGTACACCTTCAAATTTACAGTATAAAAAGCTTTTACTGTATGACATTACAATTGGCTATTAATTTACATTGTTATACTTACAATTAATGCAATAGATTAATTGAAATTACAATTTTTCAAAAAATTCCTTTTTCTACTCTGAAAAAGTTTTGTTTAATTATAGCGGGCAACTGACCGAGGAAACTTTAAATTGCAGCAATAATTAATTTCGCTCTTAAACGCTCATAATGAAATGTCCGGAAATTACAAATAATTTGCAAGAAAATGAAAAACAAAATTAATTATTGTGATAGAAAGCACGGCTTCTCTGTCACAAATACCCCACACTCCGGAAAATCGTTTTCTTTCCTCGGTCGCGACGCGAAATTAATAAATTATCGAATCGATCGATCAGCATGGATCGGATCGAATTGTCGTCCAACACAGAAGTCAACAATCTCATAGGTTAAGTTGACTCGCGGTGTAAGAGCGCATACGAATCATGTATATTGCGAATTATGTATATGGCGACATCTGTTAGGGAGCAGGGTCAGGTTAGGGATCGTGCGATCGATAAGAGCGATTGATCGAAGGGGCGAAGCCATTGCGACGACGATTAAGGTCGCGACATCCGACGGAAACGGAGAGAACTACCGTTTTGAGCACGTGGGAGCGCCGGAAATCGAGCGGGAATGAAGCAGCGTCATCGAGCGAGGAAAGCGACGCCGGACGACGACGACGCTGCAACGAGGAGCATCATCGACCGGGGATCGATCCCTGGAGACATCCAGGCCCCGGTCGGAGACGAAAAAGTCGAGGGACGATTCCCCAGAAATAACGGGGAACGTCCTCGATTCGAATTCGAATGGGACGACGGATCCCATTCGATGAAAATGTCCAGTCGACGCGAGGGGCCCACGTGACCCCTCACGACCAATCGAGAGGCGCGAAGCCTCCCCTCCAGACGGAAGACGACGGAGAGGACGCCGGAGTCTTCACTACTGTGTTGGACGCAGAACCTGACACCTCGTGCCCGCAAATATAGAAAGGAAAGAAGGAAAGAAAGAAAGCAAGGAAGGAAGGAAGGAAAGACGAAAATGGGGAGAGGATACGGGAAGGAAGGAAAGAACCCGAGGAGAGAGAACACTCGAGGACGTCCCGGCACCCCGAGGGTTGACAGTGAGTCCCTCCACGCAATTTTTCCTTCGTTTAAGAAAAGGAAAGGAACCGAGCGAGCTCCGAGTTTGAGCCACCCGTATGACAGGGGTGGCTTTCTCTGAGCGAGCTCTTTCCTACGTGCTCGACCCCGGGTATCTCGAAGGGGTCGAAGAGGCTTCGCCCCCTTCGCGTATCATTTTTTTTTATTATTCAGTGCATATTTTAGCTGTCACACGCCATTAATATTTTGTTTTCTCTTTTTCTTTTATTTTCTCTATTCGTTTTTGAATATATTTATTTTTATTGTTTTTCTTTACTCGCGTCATTTTCATTCGAACCCTCCCCTCTACCAACCAACTTGGCTGGTCGACGCGGTGCATTGCACCTGGCGCCCACGACCTGGCTTCCTTTTCCTTTTTTTGGTTATAAGGCTTTCAGGTGATCAACGGTGGCGTGACGGTCACGGTCCCCTGTCTTGGGATATCGAGGAACTTCATGGGGTATTACATTTTATGTAATTGCAATTAAACTATAAACTCTCAAACGTTTTTGATGACAAATTTGGAAAGTACAAACAATTTGCAAGACAATAAAAAAAAGAGTTAATTATTGCTAATTTAAAAAATTTTCCTGGCCAACTTCATGGAGTATTGCATTTTATGTAATTACAATTAAACTATAAATTCTCAAACGTTTTTTATGACAAATTTGGAAAGTACAAACAATTTACAAGACAATGAAAAAAAAGGAGTAAATTATTGTTAATATTAAAAATTTTCCCGGCCAATTTCATGGGGTATTACATTTTATGTGATTACAGTTAAACTATAAACTTTCAAACGTTTTTGATGACAAATTTGGAAAGTACAAACATTTTGCAAGACAATAAAAAAGAGTTAATTATTGTTCATTTTAAAAATTTTTCCGGCCAACTTCATGGGGTATTTCATTTTATGTAGTAACAATTAAACAATTAACTCTTAAACGATTCTAATTACAGCACAATTCCTCGCAAACGAACCACAAACGTTTCCATAAGTGCAATCATCAGAAATCCATAATTTAAAAAAAATTGCGGCTAATTGTATACAGCTGCATTTTTCTGTCACCCGCTTTCGGGGGCTACATAGCCCCCTTACCATCTCCCTATCGCATGCGATGTTATCGATTGAAAGGAGAATACGACGGCAGCCCTAGTAGATGGTAGGAATATGAACTGATAAAGAAACCATGCCAACCTGTACTTACCAACTTTAATAATTTTGATATATCGTATGTTGTAGACCATAAAAAAAACACGTATTTTTTTATATGCTAAAAATACCGTTAGGAGATAAAGACTACCCTCAAAGTTCAACCAATGTTTTTCTGTATCTCTACTCCTAATGAATATTTTAAGATGAAATCAAATGAGAAATATTTATTAAAGTGTCAGTTAATGGATGTTTTTATACTTATCGGGGTCGAAAGTCCAACTTTTTATCTCGGAAAAACAATACTTTTCATTGATATATCTATTGTAAAAGATCAATTTTAGCCTTAATAATAAAGAGAAATATTTTTTAAAAAAATATGCTTGAGTTTACATAATTCAGGATTTTTTGTGAAACCACCCCTACAAATCGTTCACTATCCTTTAAGGCGAACATCCATTTATAATGTCACGTCCGCGACGGAAGTATCGAATACTCGATACTTCCTGGCCATCCGAGTATCCTGTCACGTTGATCGTCAACGTGACGGATCTGCTTAGCGTCGCAGGAGGCCCTTATCGCTGGTATCAGCATCTTCGCGGGCCTACTTTGGACGCTGAGTCCCGCCGTTGGGCACTCTCGTTTCCGCGCTCGACCCGCTCGTTCGACCCACGCGTTACATGGCGTCAGAAGTGGGAGGTGAAAAAGTTTTTATGTATATACATGGTGTCAAAAATAGTTTTGAAGAAAAATGAAGTATATACATAGAGTCTCAAGTGGTCGTATAAAAAAGAAGAAATATAAATTAATGAAAAAGAATAGAATAAAATAAATAAAACGCGAACAAGTAAAAAAAGTTAATAAAACAAAATAATAATACAGACAATTAAACAATAAAAAACAAAGAAAGAACAATTAATAAAAACGTACAAAAAATAATGAATTAAAATCACATATTTCAAATGCAAAATAGACAAAAAAAATAGACGAGACAAATATTATTACAGACAGAAAGAATAAAGACAAAATAAGACAGTGTGATAATAATTATATAAGAAGAAGAAGACATAAAAAAAAAGACTACGATTACCACCAAAGGACAATTTCAACTATAACGACGGAAAATATAACGAGAAGGAAGGACGAAAATTTCATGGTAACTAATTACTAGGACGAAAAAACTAAGGACAAGGGAAATATAATATACAGAAGGACAAACATCTAAAAGGAATAAAACCCAAAATTGAAAATACATTAAATATACACTACTCTGGTAAGTGAAATTTACATACTTTTACACGATCTAAATTGAACTTTTGTATTAGTCAAATTTCTTAATCTTCACAAAATCTTAGCTTCTTCACAAAATCTTAGCTTCACAAAATAAAAATGAAATATTTTTGCAATTTAATTTCTAACAAAATTACTCAAAATTTGAATACTAAACTTAACTTTTGCAGAATCAGGCATAAAAAAAGAGATAAAAAGAAATTTGACACTTATATATTCTGTTGCAAGCAGCTTTGCCTTGTACCTCAATATACAAAACTTAGTACTGATAAAATGGTATTGCTCAAACAGTCTGTTTTATAACAATAATAATAATAATAAAGACAAAACCGAAATTAACCTTGAATTATTTTTGGATAAATTATTATAGAAGATTATAATTCAATCAAATTGATTCCGAATTTTGACTTTTTTTTTCAAAATTCCCAAAGACGAAATAGATATATTGACATTAATCATATTGACATAAATCATTTATACATCTTGAAATTTATTAAAAAGTTACAACTTAATTCTCTTATTATATTTATAAAATGGCAACTGAAACTCAAAATTCAATAAAGTTTAGTGATATTAGTGAATATATTCCCGCTTTCGATGGATACAATATGCCCATCGAAGACTTTTGCGAAATTTGCGAGACGGCACAAACAATTCTATCAAAATCGGACAGAACCAAATTTATTAAAACACTACCCTTGAAACTGACAGGAAGCGCGAGACAACAAATTTTTAACAAAACTTATAACACTCTATCGGAATTACTGAATGACCTTAGAAAAGTATTTAGCAAGAATTTAGAAATATCGGATCTTGAAATTGAATTAAAAAGATGTAAACAACAATATAATGAATCGGTATTAGATTATACACATAGAATCAAAAGAATACTAAAAAGAATTTTGAACATGATAGAAAATACATACAATAGGAAAACCAACGAAAAATTATTAGCTGTACAAATAGCAGAAATGAAGGAGTTAGCAAGAAAAACATTTATTCGCGGATTAGATAACAGAATTCACCACCTAATTATTATTCTAAATCCCAAAACATTTGAAATCGCAACAGATATAGCTTTTGCAATAGAACGAGAATTACAACAAATACAAAAATTAAAATCGTCTAACTCCAATCCGGCAGTAGAAACATCCAAAGTTAGATTTTTAGAAACGCATTCCTTAAATGACACATATAAAAGAGAAACTTGTGCTTTTTGCGACAAAATAGGACATAAAACAGAAAACTGTTTGGAATTACAAAAATATAAACGACAGGAAAACTCTCGAGACAGTACAAATAGATACAATTCTTTTGACGTAGAAAATTATTCTCGTGAAAGATTTAATGATTATCCTGGTAATCCTGGCGGAGAATTTAATCATTTCCGTGGTGGAGATAGAAATTGTCACAGAAACAAACATGATTATTCTAGGGACAGATACGACAGATTTCGAGACGAATGTAGCAATTCAAATGATAATGTAAACAATTTTCACCATTCGGATTATTTTCACAATAAAAAAGACAATTTGAAGGAATTTCATTCTACCAACAGGAATATATTTTCAAATGAAAATTCTCGAAACGAATACGACAATACGAGACACAGTAGACCCGATTCGTATAAAACACACTTTAAAACAGAAGATGTAATGATGCATAAAAAACCAAAGATAGGCTTCGCGGAAAAGCGTAACGCGAAGCGAGAGTCAATAGAACAAATAAAGCCTATCCAAAGTTTTAATATCAAACATGAAATAAATATTGATCATAAGCCTCCATCGATAATATTAAAATCAAAAAATCTAATAAATGAACAAGCACAGTTCCTGATAGATTGTGGAACTGAAATTAATTTAATAAAAGAAATAAAACTTAACTCAGACGTCATAACGTTTCCCTCACCGATTTACGAATTAAACGGTATTACTAAAGGCAGCACTAAAACTTTAGGCAAGTGCATAATTGAAGTAAATTCGATACCAACAGATTTTTACATAGTTCCAAATGATTTTCCAATTCCAGCAGATGGTATTTTAGGTAATGAATTCTTTTGGGAAAATGTGATAGAGTTATCATATGCTGAACGGTGCATCAAAATGAACGAATTGAAAATTCCATTTGTTGAATCTGATAAAGTTATTTTAGCACCACGAAGTTCTAAACAAAGTCCAGTTAGTATTACAAATACAAATACAAAAAAGGATAAGAATGAAGAATTTTATCAACTGCATTTGGACAATTCTATTGACTCAAAAGAAGACACAAAGAGGCCACAACTAGCTGCCAAACCCGACACCACGAAAAACTTTAGTGACACTACGGATCAAGAAATTTGGGAAATCGAAAATACAGACATCGAAACAATTAAAAGAAAACAAAAACCATTGAAAAAATTAAAATTGAAGAGAAAGAAATTACAAGAAAATATGGAAGAAGGAATTCGTATTATAAAAGAAAATGAGAAAATTAAAAAGACGAAAGAAGATAATGAAGAAGAAACTGAAGAATTAACAGAGCAAATAGAAGAAAAAATGATTAAAGAAGAATTTTTGGAGCCGTTAGGAAAACTAGAGACAAACAGAGAAAACGAAGCAACAAGAAATGAAAACATTAAAAAATGGGAAGAAGAATCTTCACAAGATGATCAAGCGCCAAAAATTGAAACAAAGGCAGAAGAATATGAACCGGTACCAAAAGGAAAAAGGGTCTATCCAAAAATAAATATAAAAAGAAATAATAATAAAATAGCCGAGGAAAAGAGCCTAAATAAAATAAAAATATATGAAGAAGAGGACCTGGAACTTAAACTTGCCGGAATAGGTGCTAGCCCGCCAAGAATTCGCGCTGAAGATCCAATAAAGAAGATTGAAGAAATATTGTTGCTAACAAATCAAATTACAAAAGGAAAGAACTACAATTCTCCAGCAACTACAACATTTAAATCTCCAGAAATTCGAATTGAAGAAACACCGACTCCTACGTTTAGGTCTCCAGAATAATTTACAGAAGATATACCAGCACGAGATGTAACTCCAAATTTTCACTCTCCAGACGATTGTACAGCGAAATTAATTCAACAAAAGACGACCAACCAATTTTCGACTACTGAAGAAACAGACATAAACAAATTGTTACAAAAAGCGACTGAAACAAGAAAGAAAATTGCGACTATCGAAGACGTTACGATTACAAAAAAAATAAAAATGAATCGGTCAAATGTAATTACAAGAAAAACAAACATATCATTCTTTATATCAGTTAATTGTTCGTTTAACACGTATTTTGAGAAAGTTTTAACCGAAAAAGTGATTATGGAACAAGATAAATTATTAAAATATGACGTGGCAATAACAAAAATAATGATTCCTACCAGAAGAATAAAAATATATTTTGGTCTAATCTGTAAACAACACTTTTCAGATGATATAATATTACAAAATGTCACAAGGTATTTCCAATTTTATTTTACGGACTTGGCAAATTCTATCAAAAACTTGACAGAACATTGGACAAAGACAATAGCAACAAAATTGACGAATAAATTAAATGTGTTTCGAATCATCCATACGGTTTAGTAGAATATGTACAAAACCAAATACATATAATTATAAAATGAAAATTAAATTCGCCAAAAGTGGACAAGTTCACCAACAAATCTAATACAACATTGTACACTGAACATACAATTTGAACACACTATTTGGGAAGAAGTGAAAATTTTAATTACGAAAACATAAATCAACAATTTTCTGAAGCTCAAACGCAAAATATTCAATCAAGAGATTATAAAAGAATGGAGTGGTCTAAAATTTACAAAACAAATGTTTGGAAAATTTCGATTTAGAGATTACATTACATCTATAAGATTTAAAAGTATAAGAATAATACATTATGTTCAGCACGTGATAAAAAGCAAAAAACATTACCATACTAGAAAATATAAATTAAAAGCTAAAGTATTGCAAAAGAATGACGGTTTGAAAAACGTTTTGACAGATTGAAAAATACTTTACAGTTTTCTACAATATTGATTAGTACTATTCTCTTGATTTTGGATTTAGCACGCAAATTTTCAATGCTTAGCAATCTTCACTGTGTGAAATATTGACGTATTCGTCGAAAGACAAAGAATTAAAAGAAATTTAGAACTGAAAATATAGAACTATGAGGATTGTCAACATTATCAGGTGAATATTAACGCTCATCTCTCATCATTTAAATATATAACTTCAAATTGAATTCAAAAAACGTAAAGCAATATCATATTTTCAGGACACTATTCAAAGCTTTTCTGCCTCTAAAACTCGCACGAACTATTAAATACTTACAACAAATATCAAGCATGTTACTTTATTATGATAGTATATACAAATTAAGATATTCTTCCTACAGAGAAAAGATCCTTCCGACGATCCAACACTAACATACCAAATCTTCTACTAACACCCCCCAAAACACTAATGATTTAGATTGTTTCAGGCATACAGAATACATTTATAATAACAACGATTGGAATTGAAATTTTTGGAAATAAAGACGATTAAGGACATAATATTAACCAAGGAATACAACCTATATAGATAACAAGGACATTATGGACAAAACTGAGACGAATACTCTGAAAACATAGCAGACAACGTATCATTACCAAATTTATACTCCTACACCACAATCCTTCTAACTGTTGACACTCTACTAACCATCCCTACTACTAATCAGATATTCTGTTACAGATAATATTTATTTGCAAATATAAATGAAAAATCAAAGGAATTATGACCAAAGGACACCACACAAAATGGGACGAACAGAGAATAACTGCATCGAGCCACAGCTATATCCATGGTACTACTAAAAAGAAAATCCTGAGACGAGCTACGATCGACAACAAGACCAACCGCATTGGACCACGGCTACATCCGACATTGATCACTACACCTGCATCCGACCACCCTAGGACCGACACAACGAAGAATTAGATTAAGCTCGCGACTCATTATATTATTGACGATATTTTTGTAAAAAGAAAAAAGAGAGAAATTATGTATCGTGCGATAGAATCGATGCAGGAGCATCGATTTTCTGTAGGGGGGGAGTGTCACGTCCGCGACGGAAGTATCGAATACTCGATACTTCCTGGCCATCCGAGTATCCGTCACGTTGACGATCAACGTGACGGATCTGCTTAGCGTCGCAAGAGGCCCTTATCGCTGGTATCAGCATCTTCGCGGGCCTACTTCGGACGCTGAGTCCCGCCGTTGGGCACTCTCGTTTCCGCGCTCGACCCGCTCGTTCGACCCACGCGTTACAATAACAACGAAAAATACATTTCTGCCATGAAACATATACTCCATGCAAGCTAAATATTATTTTCCATTAATTACAAGAGTACAACTTTTTGTGCACAAAAAAAGTTATAGGGTTACAAAAAGACACCCCCAAGAACAAGAGCTAGTTTTGAATTGACAAATTATTGATCACTACCTGAAAACGACAATGAAAGTATTATTATAACAAAAATGATGATAATAATAACTATAAAAATTATTATTATTATTGTTGTTTAATGAAAAAAATTAGCATTAGTCCAGAGTTTGGTGATCTACCTGTTCGAGACTTTATCATTTCAATTTAGCTTGTATATTATTGTATATTATGTATTTTTGCAAAAAAAGGTGTTACAACCCGTAAAAAATATTTTATTTACTAGGAGCAATGATATTTCAGGATAACATTATTTAGGTTAACTTTTTGTCATCTTATAATTTTTTTGCTCGAAACAGTTGTTGCACTCTCGTAATTAATTGAAAATAATATTCAGCTCGCATGGAGAGTATGTTTCATGGGAGAAATGTGATTTGCATTGTTATAAGTGGATATTCGTCTTAACTCATTAACGCCTGAAAGGCCACTCTGCAGAACACTACTTTTAAGCTTACTGTACGGATACAATTCGATTAAAAGAAAAAAAGAAAAACATGGAATTTATAGCTTTTTTAATGCTATTTGAGATGGTCTCATTGAAAATTTGAATACAAAATTTTTGGGTACTCTAAAATGGAGTTGAATGGTAAAAAACGTTGAAAAAATAAAAAAATTTTTTTCATTGAAATTTTCAGCAACTTGCCGTTATGGAATTGTTTTGAAACCAGTGTAGATGGGGGACGCGATATCTGAACTTTAAAAATATGCATTGACAAATGTTTCTCCCTCATCTGGGTGATCCAAAATGGCGTCCAAAGTGAAAAATTTTACTCAATATCTGTCGGACGCTTTAACTAATAAAGAATTAATTTTTCGTAAAAAGTGTTAAGAATAAAAAGTGCTTAGATATTGTCAAGGAATACCCCAGAATTTTTTCAGATTTTTTTGACGCATTTATAAAAAAATTTTTAACACAAAATTTTTATAAATTTGACAAAATTCACAGAAAATTCTTTAAAAATTCTAGAGTGTTCCTTTGATAATTCTAACCTTTTTTTATACTTGTCATTGTTTTCTGAAAGTTGATAGTTTTTGAGTCAAAAAATCTAAATGGGCAGAAAAAATTTATACGTATCGAATGCGGCAGATTTTTTTACTCAAAAACTATCAACTTTAAAAAAAAATTGACAAGTATAAAAAAAGCTTAAAATTATTAAAGGAACACACTAGAATTTTTTTTAGAATTTTCAGTGAATATTTTTCAACTTTATAAAAATTTTGTGTTAAAAAATGTTTATAAATGCGTCAAAAAAATCTGAAAAAATTCTGGCGTATTCCTTGACAATATCTAAGCACTTTTTATTGTTAACATTTTTTCGAAAAATTAATAGTTTGTTAGTTAAAGCGTCGGACAGATATTGAGTAAAATTTTTCACTTTGGACGCTATTTTGGATCACCCAGGTGAGGAAAAAACATTTGTCAATACATATTTTTAAAGTTCAGACATCGCGCTCCCCACCTACATTGGTTTCAAGATAATTCCATAACCGCAAGTTACTGAAAAATTCAATTAAAACAAATTTTTTATTTTTTCAACGTTTTTTACCATTCAACTCCATTTTAGAGTACTCACAAATTTTTCTTCAATTTTTGAAAGAGCATTAAAAAAACTATAAATTCCATGTTTTGCTTTTTTTCTTTTAATCGAATTGTATCCGTACAGTAAGCTCAAAAGTAGTGGTCTGCAGAGTGGCCTTTCAGGCGTTAATGGGTTAAAGGGCAGTTAACGATTTGTAGAGCTTGTTTTACGTGAAATCCTGAAATATGTCAACTAAATTATTTTATTTCATTTACAAAAATATTTTTTCTTTACTTTTAAGGCTAAATTTGATTTTTAAAACGAATATATTAATCAAAATTAATATTTTCCTAAAATAAAAAATAGAGGTTGAAACCCCAATAGTCATAATCGACAAACTATTTTCGATGATTTCCCATTCAGTTGAAGAAAAATATCCAGAATGGTTTAGTCATAATGAGTGCGCTGCTCATCGTAAAGATTTAGTATATTTCACACTTAAAGTAAAAATTTATAATCAAAAGTCTTTTTAAGCCATCCCCAGACAATCGATGCACTTAAAAACAGCATAACTCTTGCCGTCCAGGCAATCCTCTCCGAAATGTTGTTCGCTGTTGCGTCTAATATTGTCCCACGATTGGAACACATTATTAAAAATGAAGGAAGGCGCACTGAACAAATGTTGCAAAATCAGGATGAAATTAAAAGCAAATTTCAGTAAAAACGAGTAATAAAAAATGAGAACCAAAAATTCAAAAGAAAAACAATAGAAAGAAAAAACAAAAACGAGAAAAGAAACAAAAAACCTCCATCGACGGGCTTCCACCTTGTCGTGGTGAAAGAGCTTAAGTTTTGCAGTCAAAAAATCTACACTATCATTTCCACATTAGTCAGATTTGAGTTGATAAATCCAACCAAGCGAAGCCCTTCTTCATCGCTAACCTTTAAATTTATTTATAACGCTAGCGCATAATTTAATGTTTTTCTTATCAAAATCAATTGTAATTGACAATTATTGTATCAAGCTCACCGTGAGGCATTGCGTTTTCTTCAGATTATGTTAACATAATCTAATTTGAATGTCATCTTGGCCAAAAATGTTCATACTTACGATAAATCGAGTAGAATCAGGAAAAAAGGTAAAGTTTATTAAAAATATCTGAAAAAATTTAGGAAGAAATTTCATTTTACCCTGAATAAAATGATATATATGACTATAGGGTTTTCTCTTACGATGTCTGAGATATCGAATTTTGAAAGTCATACTTACTCTATGGCCACCTTGTATAAATATGTAGTTTCATCTTTTTTAACAACAATCCTTTCCTTTTACTTTTTCTCTTTTCTGTATTGTATGTATTGCCTCTCACGGACCGGGGTACTTTTCGACTAACACTTTAAATTTTGTACAGTGATGTGGAAAGTTCGTGTTTGTTACGGCAAAGAAGTGCTGCATGCACATTGAAGTTATACACCAAGCACATTTAATTATTGCAATCATTGCAGACTTCACATGTGCCATTACAGTTTTTAAAACAGATATCTAGAGGGTCTTTGCATTTGTCGAGTTTTTCTGCAATATCCCCACACTTCCACCAAGCATATCGAAATATATTCTTAAATCTGGGCAAGGAAAACTCACGTTCAAAAAGCACTCCATCCGTGAGAGGCAAGGGGACTCACGTTCAAAAAGCACCCGTTTCGTGAGAGGCAAGTGGACTTACGTTCAAAAAGCATCCCGTTCGTGAGAGGCAAGCATACTTACGTTCAAAAAGCACCCCAATAGGATGAGAACCCTATCACGTCCCCGTCGTTCATACTGGGTAACACTAAGGAGGGACTGATGTTTAGATGCATCACTACTTTTAGAGATGCTTGTCCATGTTTCGTTCCTGTTAGGGGTAGTTTGCGATTAGGACCTTTTTGCTACAAATTCGCCTCAATGTTATGCGTTTCTTACTTTGTTTGCAATTTTCGCACTTTCTGACAGGGTGTAGAACTTTTGAAAAAATGCGACCGCCATATTGGATGCACCATTATGAATTCTTAAAAACGGACTTCAGATTCGTTATCAGCGACCCCAAAAACCCTTAGGTACCTGATTTCGCAACAATCCTAAAAATGATTCCTAAAATAATCGAGACTATCTCCAAAATCGATAGGGTTGATTTTTACCCTTGAAACGACGATCAGGCCGATAAAAAAAAATACGTTTTCAATATTTTTCCATGTACTACTTGTATGCCAAGTTTCAGGAAAATCGCCGTACGACACTTCCCTAGTGTTACTTGTGAGTATCTATCTTTCAATTCATTCAAGTGTCGATAATTATGGACTAGCATTCAACTTTCGATAATTATTTAAATTCATCAGTGGGGTGTAGTTTGAATCAGTTGGTGCAGTGTTTCACGTGTCAATTACAAGTTCAAGTTTGCTACTTGTGATAGCAATCATCAAAGTTTTTAACTTATCATGGCTGAAGGAAATGCAACATTGAATGGCCTGAAAGTGCGAAGAGGGCAAAGTAAGGCATCAGTTACTAGGCTGCATTCCTATTTGGACGATTTAAATAGCGAAAATATAAACCTCATTGATTTGAATAACTGCAAGGAAACGTTAATACAAAATTGGGAAAAGTTTGAAGACATACAGATACAAATAGACATTTTAATAAACAATGAAGAAGAGTCCAGTGCTGTGAGAACAGAGTTCGAAAATCATTATTATTCAATGCTGGCCAGGATAGAAGAATTAATCACTTCTAATTCCGAGCATTACAGATTACCGCAAAAGGCCCGCTTAGACACTGATCACAATAGTACGTCACAGAATTCGGTTCGACTTCCCAGGTAGATCTGCCCACCTTCACAGGTGCATATGAAAACTGGCCGCGGTTTCGTGACACTTTTGAGTTACTGATTCACCTTAATTCAAAGTTGCCCGACATAAAGAAATTCCATTATTTACTGTCATCATTGAAAAACGATGCTGCGGAATTAATCGACTCCGTGGAAATATTAGCAGTCAATTACGAGGATACCTGGACGATGTTAAAGGAAAGGTATGATAACAGAAGACTCATAGCGAACGAAAACAAAGACAATATTTGATTTTGCATCGCTAGTTAAAGAAAATTATGCAGATTTGCAGCAATTGACAAGCGGTCTACGAAAGCGTTTGAACGCCTTAAAGCGTTTGAGTAGACCAACAGATCAATCGGACGATATCATCATACACATCGTCACTTCGAAGATTGATCGTCAAAATGAGAAGGATTGGGAAGAAACCTTGGAAAAGAGCGAACTACCTACTGTGACGAGGCGACTTTTCCAGAAGCCACCTCGCCCCTGGAAAATCGAACGAGGTTCAATGTCCTCGGGACAGGGGCCCGAGAGTCAAGAGTGGATCAGACGGAGCCACGCGTATTGTCCGCGGATTATATGAACTAGGGTAGGGGCAATCGCCCGAAACTGCGAAGTGCAGGATGCGCTTCCCTAATTACGCGAGGAAGCTGAGAGAGGTCTTGAATTGTAGCCGCTCGCGAATTAGGGAAGTAGCCGCGAGGAGCCGGATGCATCTGCACTTCCCTAGAAATTAGGAGCTATAGAAGCCCATCGAAGGATCTGACAAAGAGTCCTTTTGGTCCCCCGAGCCCACTAATCCGGAGAAGCAAAAACAGCGGGCTCTCGAACGTTCAGCGCGTGGCCCGCGGAATTAAATAGGCGAGCCCACCAGGGACTCGCTCTCAATCATCTGACTCGTCCGGAATATCGTTGTGACTCCACTCCTTGAGTCCTCGTTTCGCGTGCCGCGAAATTCCACGTATCTTGCTCACCCTGGTCACCGTCGGACCAGGGAGACCATCCGCGAATCCGAAACTCCTTATTGAAGTCGGGACGGAAATGTCCCCGTCGCGGTTGGGAATCTTCAGCGATTCAGTAAAAAGCAAGACGTGTTAGTGTAAAGACTTACCCGTGGACGATACGCCGTCAATAGTGCGGGAGTTAGAATGGAGGGGCCGCTCATCCCAGACTGAGTGCAAGGGCGTAAAAGACAATCGGTATAATCATAACCACTCTGGTGCAGAGCGGAGGCCAGGAGTGCCAAGGACAGTGGATAAGGGGTGACTTCCGGTATTGTCAGTGAGTGGCACCCAAGGGTACCCAACCGGAAACTCACGCCCTCCCGGAACTCTCCCAGTTGTATTTTGGAGCGGAGAGTGCCCGCATCGGACCCGAGGCGCCGAGCAATTCCTTCGCGAATTCACCCCACTACGATCGGGGCGTCCATCCCGGTCGGTAGTTTGGGCCGTGAGAGGCCAGGTCCGAGTGCTTTAGGAAGCGGAGCGCGCAGTGTCTTCGGCTTCCTCTGCCTCATCCGTTGCATCCCTTGGATGCATGGAGCGCCCATAGGAGTAGTCTAAAGATCTCGACGCCACCCGGAGAGAGTCCGACGCCGAGTGTTGTGACGTCATCCGCCGGATAGCCCAGGAGCCAGAGAAGGACGACGCAACCCTGCCGAGGAAGCGAGTGTTGGAGAAGGATGCCAACACCTCAAGGAAATATAGAGCGCCCCTGGTCATCCATCGAGACGTTAAGTAGCTGTAGATATTTCTTATGTGTTGCGAAAGTTAAAGTCTCCGCGGTGACGTAACCATTTAAAGACCACCTGTCGAAATTACGCGATTAGCCTGATTGTGGAGCGCAGTATGAGAGGATCCGCAGTTTTGTATTGACGACGTATGAGAGTCGAATAATAGAGTGATGATGCGATTGATTGCGTTGGGTTGTTGAGTGTAGGAGATTCGTTGCGCCAATAACATTTATATACAGGGTGGCCATAAAGTAAGTATCACTTTCAAAATTCGATATCTCAGACACCGTAAGAGAAAACCCTATAATTATATATATCATTTTATTCAGGGTAAAATGGGATTTCTTCCTAAATTTTTTCAGATTTTTTGGTGCATTTTGAAAAATCACTTAAATATGACCTTTTTCCTGATTCTACTCGATTTATCACAAGTATGAATGTTTTTGGCCAAGGTGACATTCAAATTAGATTATGATAACATAATCTGAAGAAAACGCAATGCCTCACGATGTACTTGATACAATAATTGTTAATTTCAATTGATTTTTGATCAGAAGAACATTAAATTATGCGTTAATGTTATGAATAAATGTTTAGGTTAACGATGAAGAAGGGCTTCACTTGGTTCGATTCATCAACTCAAATCTAACTAATGCGGAAAATGAAGGGAGGCGCACTGAACAAATGTTGCATAATTAGGACGAAATTAAAAGCAAATTTAAGCAAAAATTAAAAAAACAATAGAAAGAAAAAACAATAACGAAAAAATAACAAAAAACCTCCATCGAAGGGCTTCCACCTTGTCGTCGTGATAAAGCTTAAGTTTTGCACTCAAAAAATCTACACTATAATTTCCAAATTAGTCAGATTTGAGTTGATGAATCAAACCAAGCAAAGCCCTTCATCGCTAGCCTTTAAATTTATTCATAACGTTAGCGCATAATTTAATGTTTTTGTGATAAAAAATCAATTGAGATTCACAATTATTGTATCAAGCTCATCATAAGGCGTTGCGTTTTCTTCAGATTATGTTATCATAATCTAATTTAAATATCATCTTGACCAAAAATGTTCATACTTGCAATAAATCGAGTAGAATCGGGAAAAAGGTCATATTTAAGTGATTTTTCAAAATGCACCAAAAAATCTGAAAAAATGTAGGTAGTAATCCCATTTTACCCTGAATAAAATGATATATATGGTTATAGGGTTTTCTCTTATGGTGTCTGAGATATCGAATTTTGAAAGTGATACTTACTTTATGGCTACCCTGTATAATTTTTTAATATTGAAATATATGTTATTTTGTCAGTAGTCTTACCGCAACTCGGTTCGCTATTTATTTATTTAGTTGCTACCCAGAGAGCCCACGAATGAGCCCTGAACTGAGCTAGTTCGGCAATTAGGAAGGAATAAATAGCGCAACCGCTTCTCGGTAGCAAAAACGTGCCGCGTCTTTTTGGGTCGTTTTTCGGGGCGAATTGAGGGGGGGGGACCCGGGGCAGTGGTTCCGTTTCAACTGCAGCTGCAGTTGGAAGGAACCCGTAGGTGGGGCTCTCCGCCTTCTGATTTGTCGGGAGGTAAGACCCCGAGCCTCTTCCAGGCTGGTGATACCCGTTGAGTCCCCGGATAGCGACATACTACGTTAAAGGAGCTGTTGGACCTCTTGGATCACAATCGTGAAACGCTAGAATCTGTATCTCGAAAGTCGCGAGAAACAATAATATTATCAAAACAAGGACATTCTCAGCTCGACAACTCAACACACAAAAATTCATTTAAGAAGCGAACTACGTCTCATGTATCCACAAATCAGTTCACGTGTTTTTTGTGAAAGGGAAATCATCCTATTTATCAGTGCGATAGCTTCATTAAGCTTACTGCGGATCAGAGAGTAGTTCACATAAAAAAATCAAAATTGTGTAGAGGGTGTCCGGCATAAGGTGTCGATGCCGAAAGCGGGTGGTAGGGGGTGAAAAGGGGAGACGAAAAGTCCAATACCATTTTTCAAAATTCGGCATAATTCCCGAGTTATTAATTAAAACGTTCTGGCCAATCAGAACTCCGAAGAGCCTCGGTAGGCGGTACTAAAATTTTAGACCCGACCTTACTTGACCGTGTGACGTCGACAATAAAGTAGTAGTAGAAGCAGTTATTACTACTACTTTGAAGATAGAAATAATACATAAGAAACAAAATGGCGGAAATCAAACGCTTGACATTCTTATTTGTATTATTTTTTTCTATTCTTACCTCTACCACTACCGCTAATATTATGATTATTGTCAATATTATTATTACTATTATTACTTTATTAATGATGATGATGATCCCTATCGCTATCGCTATCGCTATCGCTATCGCTATCGCTATCGCTATCGCTATCGCTATCGCTATCGCTATCGCTATCGCTATCGCTATCGCTATCGCTATCGCTATCGCTATCGCTATCGCTATCGCTATCGCTATCGCTATCGCTATCGCTATCGCTATCGCTATCGCTATCGTTATCGTTATCATTATTATTATCATCATTAATATTATTATTACTATTATTACTTTGTTAATGATGATCATTCATCATTAACTTTAACAAAGTAATAATAGTAACAATAATAGTAATACTAACATTAATGATGATAATGATAACGATAACGATAGCGATGGAGCGATAGTGATAGTAATAGTGATAGTGATAGTGATAGTGAGATAGCGATAGAGATAACGAAGATGTTTCAACTCGAGAGCAAAATAGCATCTCAGCTAACACGAGTATTAATTGCCCTTCTCAACAGCCAGGTCAGTCAGAAATACTTTTGTCAACTGCCATCATCAACTTTTATGACAAAAGGGGCATTACGCACGAGTACAGAGCTCTTTTGGACAGTGGCTTTCAATCAAACTTTATAAACGTAGATCTTGCAAACAAGTTAGGATTGCGTAAAAAGCGATTCATCTTTCAATTACGGAAATAGGAACTACACAATCACATGCACAAAATTTAGTGGAAGTTCGAATTAAATCACAATACAATGCATTGAAGTCGGATTTGGAGTATATAATTCTACCAAGGATGATCTTCTCTCGCGATCCACAATTCCAAATGATTTCAAGATTCCGAGTAGTATAAAATTAGCTGATCCGAAGTTTTACTCTTCTTCAAAAATTGACCTACTAGTAGGTGCAGAAATATTCTGGGATCTAATCTGTGCTGGACAGATTAAAGCATTAAACAGCAATCATCCTTCGTTGCGAAGACTCACTTCGGCTGGATAGTGTCTGGAAGGTCTCACGGAATCAAACAATCGCCAAGAGATACTTTATGTAATTTGACTATTTCCCAAAACGTAGAAAACGTGGTTTCAAGATTTTGGGAAATAGATTACATTTCTAATACAAATCCGTTTAATTCCAATGAGCGTTACTGTGAAAAATTCTACGAAGAAACCTATAGGAGAACTTCATCAGGAAGATTTGTTGTTCAAGTGCCTATATTTGAAGATAAGCTGCAATCTCTTGGAGAAACTAAGGACATCGCTATGAGGAAATTTTTGGCCCTAGAACGAAAATTAGATCGTCAGCCAGAGTTAAAAAGGGATTATAGTGAATTCATTCACGAATACGTCGCTTTGGGTCACATGGAAGAGGCCGCTAAGAACGAAAACAAGGAAGTAAAGGCATATTACCTACCGCATCATCCTGTCATCAAGGAAACTAGCACTACTACTAAATTGCGAGCAGTCTTTGACGACTCATGCGAAAGTACATCCGGAGTCTCACTTAATGACATTCAACTAGTAGGACCTATACTTCAGCAGGGCTTATCTTCAATACTGGTACGATATCGCGCATTTCAAGATGTTTTCAAAGGTGACATTGCTGAAATCTACCGTCAAGTACTGGTGAATCGATGTTAAACGTCTCTTCAATGAATTTTGTGGAGGGATAATGAAAATCATGAAATTAAAACATTCGAATTACTGACAGTTACGTACGGAACAGCATCAGCTTCGTATCTTGCTGTCAAAATCATTAATTGTAAGACAGTTAGCGCATCTCATGGCTGCCACGTATCCAAAAGCAGCCACGGTCATACTTCGAGATTGCTACGTCGATGATCTTCTAACTGGTGCAGAAAGGATCGAAGAAACTGTCGCCATCAAATACGTTAGAATTAAGGAGTGAAAGACAATGCGATTCAGTTGAAACATATGTCCTCTCTTCCGATAAGGAAGAATCGACATCAACTCTGGGAATTCAGTAGCTTTTTAAAAGTGATCATCTTCGTTATAATATCCCAGAACAAGTTGATCATGCGAAGATAACGAAAAGGTTAATTCTCTCAAATGTTGCTCAGATTTTTGACCCTCTAGGTTTGCTAGATCCACACATCGTAGTAACCGAAATTATAATACAGGATCTGTGGGAACTTAAATTGGATTGGGATGAATCAGTTTCTCTACAAGTGCACACAAAATGGTCAAGATACAGCGCTGATTTGATGCATTTACATAAACTTGGCATTCCCCGGAAGCTGATCAAGGACGCATCGTCGCAACGTATTGAGTTGCATGGATTTGCGGATGCGATTCAACAAGCATATGGTGCGTGCATTTACATGAGATGCACAGATGCACAAGGAAGTCACAACTCGCAATTAGTGTGTCCAAAATCAAGAGTGGCCCTTTTAAAGAACGTCTCTCTAACGCGCCTTGAGCTCTGTGGTGCCCTGGTTCTCGCACAATTGATGAGGAAGGTCAAGGAATCAATCAACATCAACATTGATCAAACGCATTATTGGTCTGATTCAACAATAGCTTTGAATTAGATATGTTCGTCAGCGAGGAAATGCAATGTATTCGTAGCCAATACAGTTGGCGAAATTCAAGAATGCAAGCCTGTTTCAGCATGGCATCACGTGCCAACTCAGGACAATCCAGCCGATATAATATCAAGAGGTTTGACAGCAACGGAACTGATAAATTCACAGTTATCGTGGAACAGCCCCCATTGGCTAATTCAGGATTCATCACAATGGCCAGCCTCACCAATTATCATGGACCAGGTAGCAGTTCCAGAATTACGTATAACCGCGATAGTTTTAACCAGCCATAGATAGTTCGGATCACAACTTATTGTCTTTTATTCATACGAAATTCGTTGAAGCGTGTAAGAGACAATGTTAAGGACAAAGTTAACAGTGCAAATATAGAATGCAGTCATGTTTATAAAAGCAATACGAATACTGACTTATTGAAGGTGGTCGATTTGAAATTAGCGACTCAACATTGAGTTAAGAAGGTGCAACAGATGAGTTTTACTCCATAAATTGTGGTTTTAAGCAAGGGAACTGAATTGCCCAGAAATAGTAAGTTGCTATCATTGAATCCTTTTCTCGATGATGATGGTATAATATGTGTCGGAAGCAGACTGTGTCATGCACAGTTCCCCTACGCATCTAAGTGCCAAATATTGCTACCGGGACGGCGTCATTTTACAAAGCTCCTAATAGAATACGAGCATAAAAGGAATTTACACGCTGGTGTCCAAGGAACGCTAACTGCTATTCGTTCCCAATACTGACCTCTTGCTGCAAAGACATTTATTCGGCAAATTCTAAAAAAATGCATTAAGTGCTCCCGATCATCTCCTACACCTGCTCAATATGTGATGGGGAATTTGCCAGCTTGACATCTAGTTCCCTCTCGACCGTTCAACAATTGTGGCGTGGTCTATTGCGGGCCATTTCTTATTAAGAACTCCAAAATACGTAAAAGCGTTAAGTCAAAGGCCTATGTATTAATATTTGTTTGCTTAGCCACTAAAGCCGTGCATATAGAGCTAGTAAGCAATTTCACGACTGAAAGCTTCATTTCCGAACTTCGACGCTTCATCTGCCGCCGAGGAAAAATCTCCAACATCTATTCCGACAATGGAACCAACTTCGTCGGAGCCAATAATGAGTTACGGGAATTGAACGTGCTAAGAGCGCCTTTAGGCGCTCGACGCAGATTGGCTTTCTAACGCGGAGAGTGCCTATAGGCGCTGCGAAAATTAAACAGGTATTTATTCCCATAAGTCATCTCAGTGAATGTAGTGAAGTCGAGTTTTTTTATTATTAAAAGACGTTTTCTCAAAAATCCATCCCTACCCAAAAAAGTTACGATGTTCGCCGTTCTCGACCCACATCGTAACTTAATTCCTGTCGTATGGTACGATCGGTGCGTATCAAAGTCTGCCATAGTCAAGAGGTTAAGCTTTCTGTACTGATTTAATTCGATCAAAAAAAAAAATAACAAAACTTTTCGACTCTGAAGATCATACTCGAAAAATCTACAACTTCGCAAACGAAGAGCTTTTCAAGTGGCATTTCATACCGCCCAAAACTCCGAATTTTGGCGGGCTCTGGGAAGCTGCAGTCAAATCTGCGAAATACCATCTTAGACGTGTTGCTGGAGAATCTGGTGTAGTGTACGAGGAAATGTACACATTATTGGTGCAAATAGAGGCTGCTTTAAACTCACGCTCTCTAACTCCAATATCCAATAATCTAAATGATTTATCATTCCTGGCACCTGGACAAATTTTTAATTGGAAAGTCATTTTCCTGAGCCAAATTTGACAGATTCGCCTGTCAATCGCCTAAATCGTTTTCAACATATAGAGCAAATCACGCAGCACTTTTGGAAACGATAGTCCAAGGAGTATCGTCTGCAGAATCAACAAAGGAACAAATTGTCACGATTTAAAGTAGAGCCATTATCTTATGGCCAATTGGTAATAATCAGGGAAGACGACCTCCCTCCTTTGTGTTGGACCGTTGGCAGAATTCAAGAAGTGCATCCTGGATCAGATGGTGTGGTCCGTGCGGCCACTGTTGAAACTTCAAAGGATCAATATAAAAGGCCAGCATCAAAGTGATGCAAATTACCCGTTGATGCATAACCTATAGAGTGTAAATTCTCAATTTAACATGTTATAATATCTTTCTATTTATTATTTTTCGAAGGTCATAGTCCTTCAAAGGAGGGAGTATGTTAAGAATGTTTCTAGAATGTGAGGAATTTTATCTTTCTCGGATTTTTCTAATGGTTTTTCAGACCTCATAAACTTTATCATGTAATTTAGAAGTTCTTCATCAGCATCTGCAAAGGCTATATTTTTTGCATTGCCATCTGCAAAGGTTTATTTTTCATTACCTCTGCAGTAAGTTATTGTTCGCGTAACATCTTTTAAGGATTTGGAATTTCCCTCAATGTCATTTATTTTAAATACTAGTTTTTACTATTACCTTTCCATACTTCTGAATAAAGGTTTATTACCCCACGCTACCTTTTTTTCTCAGGTATTCCGATCCGCAACGCGTCCTCCCGCTATTCTTCCACTCTTATTTCTCCATTGTAGAAAATTATGTGTTATATTTACACCAATCATTGTTAAGCAAATACAACTAGAAAAATCCTACTATTCCTTCTTCTTACCTGTACCAAATGTAATAAATTTCCGAATTTTCTTATTTTTAAGTTAGTTATATTTCAAGTTTCACAACACCAAACTACACTTTCGTAAATAAAGCATTTCAAAGAGAAAACTATGTCTATTCTCATTTATAAGCTAACACGCCATTTCAGATAATCCAGATGAGCATGAAAATTTCCAATCCCATATTTTTAAAGGTTAGACATTGCGTCCCCTATTTAAACCAATTTTAAGATGGTTTCATTACCCCGCAATTTCATTTTAGAGTAGTAAATTTTTTTTTTAATTCACAATAGCGCCATCAGAGAGATAAATAGATAGATAGATAGATAGATTTAATTGTGACCTTGAAAAAAATCATTAGGTCAAATGAGATGTGCATAGCGAGCAAGCTTAATAACAGGCAATTTACAGAGAATGAGTTAGTAATATAAGTATAAAGTTAATACATTGATGAACGAAAAGTAAATAATTAATAGCAATATAGTATACAGAGAAGAGATAATAAGATAAAAAGCGGACGCAGTCAGTTTACAAGTATTGAAGAAACTAGCGCATACAGATAAGTAAAAAGTAGAAGTACAGGGTTGAGCAAAGAAACCTGACAACTTTATTATTGAAATTTGACCAACTTCCCAAACACAAATAAAAAAAACCAATATAGTAATGAAAAGTAGAAGAGTGAAGGTTAATAACCATTTATTTTTTAATCATAATATTTGATAAATGATACCCGTTATTGGCAACACAACTTTTTAGCCTTTTTACAAAATTCTTTGACACTTCTTGCAAAGTTTCTTTGGAAATTTCGGCGATTTCACGGCGAATATTATTCTTCAACTCGTCCAAGGTCCTTGGTTTGTTGACATAAACCTTTGACTTCAAATAGCCCCAAAGATAAAAGTCACAACCGGATAAATGTGGTGATTTTGTCGGCCAAGGAAAAGCAGTGTTTCTGGAAATGATTCGGGTATCGAAGTTTTTTTGCAATAACGCCAAGGTTTGTCGAGCCGTATGACAAGTGGCACCGTCTTGTTGAAACCAAGTACGGCTGAGACGATGTCTGTGCTTCAATTCCGGTATAAAAACGTAGCCAGCATGTTTGTGTAGCGCTGTGTGTTCACCGTGCCGTCAAAGAGGAAGGGTCCGATGATACCCCACTCACCAATTGCGCACCAAACCGTTACACGCAAGGAATGGAGAGGCTTCTCTACAATCTCTAAGGGATTCGACTCGGCATAGTAACGACAATTCTGTTTGTTTACATTACCATCAAGGTGGAAATGCGCTTCGTCGCTCATCATCAAGCAACCGAGTGGAAGTGCGCCACTGTCTAACATTTCGATCATCTTGTTCGCGAACATTAAACGAGCTCCGTAATCCACAGGTTTCAGCTGTTGAGTGATCACTATCTTATACGGATGAAATGACAAATCATTCTTCACAATTCGATGAAAAGAACGGCGAGAAAGTCGAAGAGCAGCGGCGTGTTTTTTACCCGAACGCGAAGGACTTTTCACAAGAGCAGTTCGAACTCGCTCGATGCTTTCAGGCGTACGGATGGTCCGGGCATGGCCCGGAGGCTTGCTTTTATTCACAGAACCAGTCTTATCAAAATTGTTCATCCACGCTTTTACAGTGTTTCGTGAAGGTACCGGATCTTTTGGATTTAATTCAAAATGTTTTCGAAACGCACGGATAGTTTTAATGTACGACCGATTCTCAAAATACGTCTTAACCCTCAGCGGGTACTCTATACTGTTTGTCCCGATCCGGGTACTCTGGGTCTGTGAGATCCGAGCGATTTTCAATCGCTTATAACTCGGAGCCAAATCATCGTAGGGAGACGTTTTTTTTTAAATCCATCGCCAGAATCTCAAAAAAACGAATGCGTGATCCATTTTACTTCAAATCTAAAGGTTTTGTTAATATTTAACAAAATTCAAGGAGACCTTT